>JANSTU010034716.1:0-11630 GCA_027564075.1 Bolitophila hybrida
ATATATAATATGGAATGAAAATTTTATATAGGTACATGTGTGTGTGTGTGTGTAAAACAATTTAATTTTATTTCCACACGTATTGCATAATATACTGTGTTTACCATTCGCATACACACCCAATGCAAAGCTCCAGACCAGTATTACTGGGGCTCTTGTCAATGGCGAAATAATTGTTTATACACTGGAGCGCAGTCTTCTACTTCGCACTCTCGGCGCATAGATTTAGTGATTACGGTTTCTGATTAAATTTTCCAAAGATGAACGGGAAATGCAAACAACGGTAAACGGCGCGACGTCGGGTAGAATTTGTGCTGCTATATATATACATACCTTCCTCTGTTGCACATAAACACACACACATGCAGCCGTATTCTATTAAATGCACATCGCAAAATCATGTATATGCATACAATTTGTATATGTATTCAACTACTACACACATACACATAACGCAAAAATATGTGCACCCGCCGTTGTATTATGGTGTCGTTACATGTTAAAACTTAAACTTGGACATATACGAGTACACGCACAGCACACACACACACATACATAGCTCTAAAATAGCTATATTATAGTACACTCTATTGCTAAAAGCGTACAAAGCTCCTCTTTGCGCGGGCGCTCGAGCTTTGTTTGCACCGTTTTATTGCGCTATTTTAAATACATAGGTTCTGACAACTTTGTTTGTGGATTTTAAGAAGGTTTATGCACACATATACATATATATTTATGCACTATTGTATACACAACGAGCACATGCACAAGTACACAGATTTTCCATTTTCCGTATTAGTTTTCTTATGTGGCATATATCGGTACCGGGTGTATGAGTGTATGTGTATGTGTGTGTGTGTTGCTGAGTATGTATGTGATTTAGGGTATGTCTTTCGATGATCCGTTTAGTTTTGTTGACGAGCGGTCGCGCGAGTCTTATCGTGCATGAGATATATTCTGTAAAAGCAAACTTTCAACAAAAGTCTAGGTATATATATATTTTTTAATGGGGATTTAATTGTAATATGGGTCTCTAGAGGACGTGATAGACACTGTGGAATTTTGTAAAATAAGCTTATTTGGATTAAGTATATAAACTTGGTTTTCTCAATAAAAGCTGATTTTATTCTTAACTATATAGTATATCATGTTTGTTTTCTCAGTAAATACAGATTTATTTAAACAAAATATTGCTTGTAGTTAGCTTTGCTTTGTCTTAAAAAAAATGTGTTTATCAGATACGATTTTTCTCGAGTTTTTTTTTACACCTTTTAAATTAGTAAACGGGATTATTGAAAATGCGCTTGTTTTCTTTTGTTTTTATTATTATTTTTTAACGTCACGTGACTTTACTTTGCACATTTTTCATCGGTACCCTCCTCTAAATCATTTTCAATGATAAAAATATTCAATTTACGTGAACAATTATGACATATGCCATCTTGGTAATAATTTTGACTATTATGAGCTCGTATATGACACATCAAGTCTTATAGAAACACTAAATAAGCATGAAGTTTCTAGTTATTCGAGTATCGGACTTTCATTCGACGTGCCTTGCTTCTAATCCAACAAAGTTAGAAAAAATATATTCATTCATAATATAAAAAATATATAGTAATTTAAAAATCATTACAAAATGGACATTTTAAAAAAATATATATTTTTGATACGGTTTCCGTAAAAGTTCTAGTAAGGCCAAACCGATACAGCTTTTACTACGAATCAAATTATACATTTCTGGCACACAACCATAGTTCGTCTTGGACCTCATCTGAAAAGCGTTTTCTCAAGCTTTATACAGAAATTTCATATGATATTTTGGATATTGTGGGCGGCAAATTGTCCGCAAAACAGAAAAGATATAAAAATATCCTGGATTACTTAATTTGGTTGTTTTTGTTTTTTTCTTAACGGAGATTGTCTAAAACACGTCTACTCTAATTGGCTGACAGACACTTAATAAGCGCTCGATGACCAATCGGCAAACCTTGTTTTGACTAGAAATACTTTGTTTTAAAAATGTAATTTGATTTTACTATACCTCTATATATTTCGCTATGCCGAAGACAGAGCGGTTGTGGATGTCGTTAAGAAGTTTTAAGTCGAATCGAGAGAATCTGAGAGAATCGTTGCCACATTCTCGTTGTCCTGCAGCTGCTTGACGGCAAGTCTGGTTCAAATCCAATGAATTAATCAATTCAAATGGATAATTGACGATCTCCTCGGGATAGGTGACACTGTCGATCGATCAATACAAAAAAATCAAATCCGTAACGTTTCAATTGCAACACCGAGGTTTGAAGCCGGTTGATCGCGGTGTACATCTTGCTCAAGCTCAAAACACTCCTGATGCGTCGTATTTTGGCCATTTGAAATTTTTCGTACTAATAGTCGATTTGCTAGGGAACACAGCGACCAAATCCATTCGCACCATACAAACCAGCATAACTTGTTCCAAGCACATGTTGCACGAGTACCGATCATCATCAATTGTGGAATTGTCCAAATCTCAAAATAATGCAAAAACTGCCAAGTACAGCTGTTTTATTTCATGGTCATACCGCTTGCGACTAAAAACACCTGTTTTCAGATATAATTCTCCTTCTTACTTCCTCTCCGATATTGCCGCTTCCATTGACCTGTGATCCAAGACACAAAGTTTTCGACAACTTCTGCACTTTTCAGCGCTAAATGTGTGCCGGCTGCACAGCTTTCTCTAGGAAAACATTGATGAGCAGTGTTGCAAGTGGGTTTCAAAATTTTTTGAGTGTTCACCCCTAACTTGTACTGATGACAGTACATCTGTGTTTAGATATACTGCTGATATACTGCTTTTGTTTCGCTCAAATTATATATGATTACATTATCCAAATTGTTTGACTGTAAGAGAAGTAGCGAATCAATTTTTGTTATACGCTACTAGACAAAAAGCAGCTAGAAAATAACTGAAGTTGGCGACGAACTTACTGTTTCAGACTCAAGCTCTTGGTCCTTTTCGTCAAAAAATCATATACTAGCACGAATATAAATCTTGGGAAAGTAAATTATACTCTGCCGAATACGAAGAGATACATGAAGCTAACGTCTGCGTAAAATAGTCAAAAACAGACAGTTGTAGGTATTGAAGCTAAGGCTGGAAAGAACATCAAAAGAAAAAGAGACTGGTAAACGGAAGCCTACTTCGGTTTGGATATTAGACGTTATTCTGATTCCGTGGAAAAAGAATGGGCAAAGTTCTTTCACTACAGTTAGACGGATTCCTGCTGCGATTCGTTCAAACTTACGTACAGTGCTTTTCCCAAGGATGTTTTGGATGCCATCAAGTCTATCTATGGAGTGACTCCATGCGTATAAGACGAGCAGGAAGCTGAAAAAAGTCAACGTAGACAAGATCAAAAAAATGCTTTAGACATCATGGATGCAACTACATCCTTCATGGACCTGGCATCTATGATTCAGTGGGAGGTATGCCGATCAAACTCGCTTTTCGTTTTATTACAATTTTTTAAGTCTTATGTTTCCCACCACTCACGTTTTCAAAGTCGGTGTCCCAATAACTTTAAAACTACTACAAACTACATTTTTTAATTTTCTAATATTTTTTATTGTACTAAAACAAATTAGACGTTTTTCAAGGTGTTCCGAAAAAGTGAATAATTGAAATTTCTAAAAACCCTCCCAGTGTTACGTGGTGAAAGCGATTATCTAATGAAAGAACTTTAAATATTTATGAATGGCATCACAATTTTAGAAGCATTAGACCTGGATGTTTTTTTAATATTTCTTCATGAAAATATTAAACTATATTCTTCGAATGGCTTTAATATAATATGCCTTTTCTGAACGAATTAACTTTACCCAGCCCTTAATAACAAGACTATGTTTATATTCAAATCTTAAAACAATTATTACACTTATATTTTTACAACTACAGAACTAACCAATTAGATTAGCGGTTATAGCATAACAAATAATAATAATTAGGTACATTAATAATAAGCGTATAATATTATACATTCATCATAAACGTTTTAAAGTTTAAACGCTTATGCATAATATCGCACTGCAATTCCGGGAAACATAGGGTTTTACAAGTGCGTGCACTTTGCCGTTCATTCGACTGAACCTGGCAAACGAGACCGAAACTCTACACACGTAAAGCGAAACTTAAACCCTTGTTAAATAGTCCTAGTCATACTTATATAGATTCAAATCCTTGCTATACATTATATATACTATATAAACATGTATACATGTATTATATATGTTTAAACCTTATGCTATATATATATGTGGGTGTATTACATTAATGGCATATAGAAAACTTATTTAGTTTGCGACGACCGGTGCGGCGTATGTGAAATGAAGAATTCATATAATAATAACATATATGTGTGTTCTATATTATATATATATATAAATGTGTGTAACTGCATTTTAAACAAACATACGAAATATAGAGTAGATACAGACAAGCATGTAATATTTCTGCAGTTCGATTCGGAAAAACATTTTTTTGGAAATGCGATAAGACGCCAACTAGGCGACCAACTTTTCTAGACGGCCGTCTTCAGTCGCGTCGGCTGCGTTTAAATATATATAAACTATACCTACAACTATGTAAAATGTACATATATACACATATCTACGTATACTCTAAATTATTTATGTGCTTGATATTATTTTCGATGTGAAATTGTACAAACACATTATTAATCTTGTATGCTATCAAGAAGGCACGATCACACCCAACTCTGATGCATTCGTAGCAGAACTGCAATTTTCAACAAGTCCTTGAGTATTTTCTCACACTGCAATCAAAATATTTTCCATATCAAATCTGTCTCCTTCATAAAATATACGTAGAAAGCTGAGTGCGTCCATTGCGTCCGTATTTACCGAGCAATACAAATCCTTCGTTCGACGCACAAGTCACGAGCCACGAAAACACCCTAGGATTTTTATTATGCATATACTATATTCCCTTGTTACATAACACTTCCGTTAACTGTGTCGCTGCAAAATATGCAGGTCCCGTAAATCTGCCCAACCGCCTCCACTGCTGCGCTGCCGTCGCCAACCACCCTTCAGCGTCACGAAATCAAACCCTTTTTGTAGGCACTCGTTCCACGTTTACATCAGTACCGATACACCACACACTGGATATATATACACATTTTATATTATATACCAAGTATATATACTTCATTCCATGCATTAAGTTCGCTTTTCCGACCTACCCCATTACAGAAGCTCAGCTATGTGGCCTCACCCATTCCAAATTTACTTGACGTCGGCATCAAATTTTGCCTCCCTTTCTGCACAAAGGTATTACTATATACATTATACATAATACATAATGTAAATATATATATACAACATATATAAATATATATATAACATATATATATATATATTATATGTAATGATTTTGAATTCAGTATGTGCGTGCAATATATTATACTGTATAGTGTATAATATGACAACCACATATAGAACACCATCAAGGACTGTGTACAATGTACACACACAAACACAGCTCACAAATACTCACCCATATAAATACACACACACAAAAACACCACCCGATTTTCCAGAGCTCTGATGGAAAAGCGCTCAATTGCTATGTTGCACCGTGCGCTGCGCGCACCCTCGCATTACGAGTTCTCTATGTATTTTCCTTTGCATCCTTTTAGGGCTGGGTCGGGAATGCATGGCCTTGACCTTGTTACATTACATGAGCGCGCGTGTTCGTATAGCTGATTTCGTGAGGAGAATGAATATATATGCAACCGAATCAGACATTAGAAATATATGCTATTCGTTGAGTGCCATTTAAATTGATAATTCTATTTTTATGCTTAATTGATGGCCAATAAGTTCATTCGAAATGTAATTCCTTAGAAAATTATTATTACATTAGTTATTATTTATTAAAAAAATGTACGAGTATTTGTCGTATTTATCATTTCATTTTTTCCTGTGACTCGGTAACCGAGTTTCTCGCACCAGGTAACCTATTATTATATATTAGACATTTATTATTTTCTGACGATGACGACACAATTACGTAACAACACCGATGTATAAATGTCATTAAATGTAAATGATTGAATTTATATAATTTTTTATGTTTTTTTGTGACATGAAGAAAAAGTCTTCTCGCCATAAACATAATTTATAATAATAATATAATAATTTTGTTTTAGGTTAAATGTATATGAAAAAAATATGAATTGCACATTGTGAATACGATTGATTTATCTCCAGATAATTCTGCCAATTTAAGCTCTCTTGAGAGCCGCTAACCGGAGCTGGTTTGTTTTATTTATTGTTAGTATGTAGGAATTATGCTCAATTTTATATGAATAAAAAGGTGTGTTGAATGTTTGTCAAGTGAATTTCTCTCAAGTTGAGTTGTGCATTCATGACAGCGCCGATTTGTATTGAAAATATTTCAATCTCAAATGATATATAATTTTGGAATAAAAATCGTAGATCAAACAATTTGAGTTGCAATGGACCAAGAATTTACATAAGCTTTTCAAAAATTACATTATTTTTTTAATTATAGGACTAAATTTACTGAAGTATGGATCTCATAATGATCTCCGAAAATGTGTAATGGAATATTGTCAATATCATATTTAATTAAACGAGTTTACAATAACAATAAGTGGTAGCGGTGAAGCAGTGGTTTAGGTTATTGTTTCTCAACCCCAGGGGTCGTTAGTTCAAACCCAGGTACAGTTACAAAAACATTTTTTGTGAAGGAAAATGTTCATGTGTTTGTTGATAAGGTATATTTCGAGGGATTCGCAATGATCCATAGGAAGGATAGTAATCTTGCCGAGGGGTGACTATAGTTCGATCGTAATTGTGACAAAATTACATTTAAAACCCGAAAATATCATGAAAGCTCTGTTTAGCTTTTCAAAAAAGTCCTTGACTTTTCTTATAATAACAATAAAATAAACTTTTTAAAAAATGTGTTGTTGTGTTGGCTGGCGGATGCGAGGTCCCCGGGTCGATTTCCGGCAGACCAAAGCGATTTTCGAATGTAGCAATTTCAATCAGTGGATCGGAGGAGGTCGTTATTGGTAGTCCAGTACTTCCACAACGGATTCTGGATTTGCGATACTTCCAACTATTCCCAAGTTTTTTGAACACTTTATCTGTGATGTGTATTTTTGTGGCTTTTCGGTCTCCAGTGTGTTGTTCGGAGCTCTGGCGTGTTGCTTTTTGGGAGATAGGCGTTGGCAGAGTTGTTGGCTCTATTGATCAGATTAAGTTCATCCGTTTTACTGACTAATTGCTTGGAAATTGTGCCGCACCTATATAATTATGTGTTGAAGGTTGTGTGTGTGTGTGTGATCGCGAGAAAATACCTCGACCCAAACTAAATAGAGCCACGTGCGACCAACATTTGCCCAGCACACCGGAGAGTCACTTGTACTCTGCTAATGGGCTGGTGTATGAAGGCCACAGTGACAATGGTGGTGGACGACGAATCAGCTCTCTTAAACAGCTGGACAACCTGGTCTCCTCGCGAAAAAACAATTTGGACACATCATTCGATTAATAAACGCGTCTAAAATCTTTCAGTGAATCTAATATCTAATGATTTGAAAATTCAAATGGGTAGATTTGTGCATAAAGATTTGTGTATAAACCACAATTATACACAGATTGTCATTAGTAAATCGAATGCACTGACGTTCTAACATCAATGGCGGCCGTTTCGTGTACGCATACTCATTTTGTTATTGTGCGTTGTTTATTTGGTTAGACTAACATTTCGAAGGGCGCAGGGAGTAAATATTTAAAGTAGGGGCTAAAAAATATATGTACAAACATATTTATTTTTTTTTGAATAACATTTCGACGGCGGTATGATTTTTTGTCAACTGACACTGTGACAAGTAACGAGGACAGAATTCTTCTCAATTGCATTTTCGTCACCAAATTTTTTGAAGAGAAGAATTTACTGCCGAAATAGTCCTGGTTGGTAATAATCAACCTTAAAATGTTTCGAACACATTTTTGTATGCATTGACGGTTAAAAAAAAAACCTTTTCAATGCGTTGATCCAGGTTTCAGGAATAAATTTATCATTCGGAAAAATTAAAGATTTTGAAATAAAAAACAAACACATACACATTTACACAAACCACACACACAATCACAAGTCAATGTCATAAACTTGAGACACTGTTTATAATGGATATCTGTCACTAGGGTCTATCTGTGTATACTGTGGTATAAACAAATAGATTCCGTTTAATACATGTTTGCACGCAATTTTACTACGTTCTCGATATTTCACAAAAAACTTGTATAAACATTGCCAACTTCAATTTAAAATGATGAACAGAGCATGACCGTTGAGCGTCCATTTGCATTTTAATAGAAGTTAAAAAAACACGCACTGTAAGATTGTAGTATTTATGTTTTCTTTTAGAGATTAATAAAAATTAATAAAAAAGGTAATATTTTTTTTTCCCTTTAATAAGTAGTTTTTTATTCGCTGCTTAGGCAATGGACGGCTTTATATATCATAATTAAATTTAAAAATTCGACTACTGTATATTAATAATAATAATAAAAAAAACCTATTTTATTATATTCTAAAATAGCTAACTATGAAAGCCATCTATGAACCGTTGCAAAAATTCATATATATATACATCGGGCAACACTAACTTATACCATTTCACCGATTATAATATTAGCATCCGTGAGTGGACATGATGTTCGCATTGGATGCGTGTTTGCAGTGTATCTAGTTGGGTTCCGGGATCTCATCTGGATACAATCCTTTGTGATCCATGTATATACGGGTTATTAAACTATAACTAGTATTACTTTACTACTACTTACTTATTATTACGCGTTGGCGGGCTTATGGGAGGTCGCCGGTTCGATTGATTTGGAATAACGAAACATTATTGCCATCAATTAACATATACACACGCACCATGTATAGAACTATAAGACAAAATATGCACATTTGCCTTGCAAAGTTGTTAGAGTCGCGTCAGGGCATATCTAATATTCTACTCCTAAACATCGGATATGTGTTGATTGTTTTGGAGCACAGTAGATCCAATAGGAGTAGCACTTATATTTTTTGAATTAGAACATTTTGGACCTGTTCAACATGCATACGAATAAAGGAGAATGAAGCAATTACGCAAACTGAACATTACGTCCGAAAAGGAATTAATATTACTCGATAAATTTTCTGTATTGTTAAACAAAAATATTGTTTTTTTCAATCCTTTTTAAAACACAGTATTGTGTACCGATTGTCACCTCTATTATTTAGAAAAGTAAACTCTATTTTATGTACTCTATATAAAGTCACCCATCACTGCAATAAATCTCATATCGAACAGATTTTCCTTTTAGAAAAACCAGCAATTTCCAATCAAACCAGTATCCCCATACAGATATTTGATAAATTACCATAGGAAACAATACCAATATATATATATATATATATATTCATTTTTCATGCAGAACATATAATACAGTGTTCGTTTATATACTATATAACATGTATATATGTATATATACAGAAATACATATTTAGTAAACCCGCATATATACATCATCCGTTGATTTTTGAATGTAACCAATTTATCGTCGCGTTCAAACAGGCTGGCGCTATACGGTGGGCGACGGTCTGTGGCGCCGGGATGTGCTTACAAAATTGCTCACTAGATTTTACCTATATATATTTTCATATGCAGGAAACAATATTTATACTGCTATATATTTATAAAACCTGAACCTAGATTTATCGACCAACCCAATTTTAGTGATTTCATATATTTGTTTTTAACATACGTAAATTGTAATAACGTTATTTTCATATACATAAAAATATTCATTTTTATTTTTCGAAAGAGACTAATATAATATGCATTTGAATAAAAATTATGTTTCTTAATTTTTTTTGGTTTCTCGTAGTTGTTAAATTGTATTGACATTATATTTGCCGGTGAATTACTTTGGTTAGGAACAATCGGAAAACCTATTTATTTATTTGATAGCGCTGGTGACGTTTAATTTTCAGAATTAATTTCGTGCAATTGAAAAGTTCATGTTCAGAATTTTTTTTTGTCGTTCCATGATTGTTGCTGAATAAATGTTATTAATCAACAGCTATATTTGGCAAAATTGAGGTCCTGTAGCGGCGTAAAAATGTCTGTTAGTTCAATTGATTTCTGCAGACCACAAATATTTACGAATATTTACAAATCGGTTACTGCTGATAATTGATCACATCCGTTGTCTAAAATCGTGTCAGACAACTTCTGCCATGCATATAAAAATCCATGATGAGATGAGATGTCCTATGCAGATTAAAAACCAGGTAAAGGATGGAAAAAAGGTCTCAACTATGACGACAATGTATAAATATAATTACACTGTTATTTTTTTACGTTTCCTTTGCTCTTGATGAGTTCACAGACAACAACGATACCAGTCAATTGCTCGTGTTTGTTTTAACCATTGATGTTGACATGAACATTCATGAAGACCTTTTGCGAATTGATAGAAAAAACCTCTTGCATGATGCTCTTCAGGTTGGTTGGTATACCTTACTGCACTCATAGATACAATGGTGTTTGAGTTTGAAAAATATGTCATATTTTATTAAACAATCATGCTCCTATAAAACAACAGATTTACCATGCAAATAATACCACTCATTGGTTCAATTCTTATCGCCAAAATTAACTGGAAAAGAAATAAAACCGATGAAAAGCTACTCAAATGGTTCGTAATGCCAAAATAATATAAATTAACTACACAGTTACCAACTAATATGATAAATACCAGCAATTATTCAGCTTATAGAACTGACTCATCTGTGTCTACAGATACCTTTAGCTTTAAATCTAGATCCCTCGCAGAAGTTGTTTTGGTAATATCCAAAATCACCAAAACATCCGTTGGCACAGATGAATTAAATTTATTTAAATGCTGCTACCTGTCATTTCACCATTTTTACTGCACATTATAAATTCATAATCTTTTCCTAGTTGGAAGCGTGCAAGGGTTATTCCTGTCCACAAGGGTTCCTGCACTCGTAATATTTCTGATTACCGACCAATTAGCATTTTATCAGATATTTCTAAGGTAATTGAAATATTTATGAAAAATCAATTTGTACCTGTTCTGCTTTTCTTAACGATACTGATGATATCTTTAATAAAAATGCGAAGTCACCAAATCATGTGCAGGAAACTTATAAATAAATGTAAGTTCGTCTGCTACTAATCTGATCTCTAACTATCTATCGCAACGAAGTCAGTGTGTAGATATAGTTAATTCAATCTCTGATTTTCTTCAAGGAGTCTGTTCTTGGTCCAGTCACTTTTTATTAATGATATACCGTCAATCCTTGTTCTGGACACAAGAGTCCATCTTTTTGCTGATGACGTCCAGATTTATCATTCATGTATCAAACTTGAATTATACAGGGTGTTTTTTTTAGAGGTTAGGTTTTTAAGACGGTACTACTTTTTTCGTAGATGCTCTTTTTGACAGCTTTCACTTGATTTATGCTCAGTTTGGTTTGCCATTTCATAATGAATAGACTTACACTTGAACAA
>JANSTU010034727.1:0-11630 GCA_027564075.1 Bolitophila hybrida
ATTTAAATATTCCCTGATAAAATTCATATGTGTGTGGTATCCAGGTGCAATAACCATTAGCTTTGTATCCTTTTCTAACCGGCCAAATAATAATAAAAACTTTTTTTTATTATTTTTCTTCCGTGCGTAAGATTTGCTAAATGGTTTTTTTGTCTGCATGAATACGGCATAAAGTGTCAAACCTCAAGAAATTGAATTTACGGAAATTATTAAAATTACATATTGTCCTTTTTGTGCAGCAGCACGTGTGTGTGTGTGTGTTAGAATGTGAGTCGAGCAACTCAAAATATTAAAGGCTGGCACTAAATTTCCAAAGAGGCTCAAAACGTATTACGTATACACTAGCTAAACCTCTTCAATTTATCTATGCGTGTGTGTTTGTATATAAATGCAGGATCTTAAGAAATAAATACAAAATAGGAAAACTGTGTTCTTGTATATTGTTATGAGTTTTTATTTCATTTTTGAGCATAAATAACAAACTGTTTTTACGTCTTACAAAACGAAATTGACCGGTCCCGCCTGTCAGACGACATGTCATATATGCGCAAGATCCTGGCGACAAAAAAGGATGTTTTTGATTGCGATTGTTGGTATGCCCCCGCTTTCTATTCTGTTTGGTGCTCGCTCTAATCCGATTTACGCAGTATAGTTGTTGGTTGTTGTTGAATTATTTCCGGATGTCATTTTAAGGTATACAATTAGAACGGTACAAAAACACAATCAAGGTATATTTATCGATTTCTTAAAAGGCTCACCGGGCCAATAGCGAGACCTTCGTGTTTTACGAGTACCCGAACAAATCTAATCCATTTAGTGTCGATTACGCCGTACAAAGTACACTCAAACACACACACAGAGACACACCAGCAGCAAATACTCGCACAAATCTTATGCGCACTTTCGACTGTCTCAAATCCTCGTTACAAATTCGCCAAGTACTTTTATGACATACATTTATATGCTTTATAAGGTAAGCACATATTCGCATAATCATGTAACGCGTTCTGTCGAATATGTGTGTGTGTGTGTGTGTGTGTAATATTATGCTCATCCCTACAACATCGTCACACACGCACGCATCACACACTCACGCCTCGCACTCCGAGCATAGAGCAGCGTATAAACATAAAGCATAAAACCGCACATAAATCCATAACATAACCCTCTGATAATATTATATTAAGATGAAACCGAGTACAAAAAAAAAAACGGTGAACAGAGATGTAAAAAAAGAAAATCGTGAACGTGTGTCAGTCTCGCGCACGCGAGCTTCGATATTTAAGTGTTATAAGCGTGTGTGTATATGTGTGTGTGTGCTCTGCTTTATAGTGTACAAGGGTTCCGGGTGAATATGCGCTCGACACATTATCCGCGTTTTTCACCCCGTCTGCGCACCTCACGACACCGCATACCACATGCGCGAAATCTACTCAGCTTCTTTATGTAATTTGTAACATAATATGACTTATACACGGGAAATGTGTACGCACATATTTTATATAATATATATACTATATATAGATGTGTTAACGAAAATTTCGAACCCCTTTTGAGTTTTTCCAGTGTGCACGCTATTCGGTATTTTCGATATACGCCGTGCACTCAATTACTCACACATCTAAACAAGCGACACACTTTTAGGTATATAGAAAAACACTTACACTTCCTTCGAATGCAGCCACTTAACCCAAAAGCTGGCGCTTACGCATCAATTAACTGGTGTTTAAAACAGATATTTTATCTAAATTCCATGTTCTCAAGTGCATACGCACCCGCTTTTCCATTAAACCGCAAAATCAAAAGAAGTCAACCGCGCATATATGCGTCTGGCATATATGCATATTGTATATATACGTCCAACCCTTCTGTTTATTTGAAAATAAGTCACTTTTTTATGTTTATATATGTTTATGCACAAGTGTACAAGTGTACGAGTGTCTATGCTGTGATGTAAGCCTGTTCAGTAGTATGTTTGAAATCGTATGTTTTAAGTAAACATGCGTATAAGTTATATTTGAACATGTCTTATATGGTAACCGTACATTTATTGTGACAAGAACATGTCAATAAATTAGAGATAGAGTGAGTGGGTGCGATTTTTAGGTGTCACAAGTGATGTAGGAGTGACAGCATTGATTTTAGTAATAAATTAGTACATTTTTTGTGTACTTATTAGGAGCGTTTAAATTGGTACGCTTGTTGTGCGTGGCAAATTGCAATGGTATTGTTTACCTATAAAGTTTAAATTAAAAATTAAAATTATTAAAATTAAAATTATAAAATTATCCTTCCAGTAGTTTCTCCGTATTTACTACATATTAGAAAATTTTCCCTAAAGTTTTCTAGTTTTCCTCTGTCCTGGAAGCGTGTCCGCATCAGTACAAGGACGAAACAGTATCTGTAAGTTTTTGTACTTATCATAAATTGTAGTTAAGGAATGTGTATGGTCAATAAGAAATGTTTAAGCTTCAATTAAAAGTGATGTTGGCACCAAATATTCAATCTTTTTCTGTATAACGAATGCTTGAAGTTTAATACGGGTAGACAATTATATCGCCACAATTTATTTAGACGACAATTCATCTCTCGACAATGTATCTCAGCGATAAGTAGTTAAAAAGGAGTTGGACCACACCCAAACAGATAGCGCTAGAGCAATGATACTCACGCTAGAGTAAGTGTGTGAGATATTTGTCGCGAGATAAATTTTCGTATATCAGTTTAATAAAAAGTTATAAACTGTTATAAACATTTTAGATTTGTAATAGGAATATATGTTTAATTAAGTGTCATTTTTTTCACCAAATTAACCTCTTTTTAATTCTTTAAAGAGCGTATTTCACTTAAGGAGGGGTCAATTTTCAGAACTCCCATACTATCATTTTGAGTCAGGACGTAAGTAAGGAGAATCTTACAAATAGACTCATCAATACTTTTAACAGAGGTAAATATATTTACCACGTGTTCCTTGATTTATTCTGATAGTGTTGGTGTGGCGTATATGTTCAACACCACTTAAAATGGTTGTTCAAAAAATGGAACCAGGTCAAATGCTCGTACGTTCATTTGATCGAAAAAAAATATACGAGACCGCCATTAAATATATAGGATAAATTGTGTTGTGGTTTAAAAACAGATTTTACATTTTTTTATATAGTCTTAATTTGTAATGTTCGCGCATCCGAACGTTCGAGCATCTGAGCTGGACCCTAAAAAATATGCTTTTTTTAAGTAATACGTGGCCAACAATATTAAATAAATATTTTCAGAGAACAATCCGAACAACTCATAAATGCTTATTTTTTAGAAAAAATAAAAATAAAAAATGCCTTTTATTTTTTAAATACTTTGATGCGTATTTGCTAATAAAAGTTTTTATCAAAACTTTACCGTTTTTGAGATTTAATATTTAAAATAGTCCAAAAATAGAAAAAATATATTTATTAAAAATAATACTTTTTTGTCCCTATCTCCTATTTGCGGCTTTTATTATGTGATATATATATATATATATATATATATTCGTTTGATCCCCATTCGGGACATAGGGCATCAGCAACAAAGTTGCAGAACTGGACGCGGTTTGCGGCCAAAGACTTTATCTTTATTCTTTAGAGCTTCTGCCTCTTCTCGTTTGACTGTGTGCCTCTTCTCGTTTGACTGTGTGCCTCCACGTCGTTTTTTTTTGGTCTATCTCTGCTGCGACTTCCTTGCGGGTTCCATTGCAACGCTTGAGCTTCAATTTTGTTCGAACACCGCCGCAAGTTGTGACTGATCAACTGCCAGTTTCTCCGTCGAACTTGCATTGAGACGGGTGCTTGCCTGGTTCGTCTCCCCAATTCAGTATTGGAGACTACCTTTGTATACAAAGTTGAGTTGATAGCAACGATACCTAAATACTTTCAAGCGTGCACGAAAAAGTATGAAATACTCAATATGGATCATCGGTTTTAGAATAGGCATGTAAATTGTGTAAATACTGAACTTACTGCGGATTGAAACCGTAAGGACTGAAACCTTATAAAAAACTCAAAAGAATAATTCTTTTTAAAACAATTTTATTGAATGCGAATGCGCGCAGCGAACGAACAGCGATTCAACGTGAAAAAAAGACAAAAAGGGTGTGAATTTCAGACAATATTTCTTTATATACGAGAAGACCCGCTATTGATCGATCACTAACTTTATACAAAACTCTCTTTCACATACTATTACAAATAATTACGAGTATTAATATTTTTCTACTACTTATACAATTCAACTTAAGCAACTCTAATGCTAAATCCAGTGCTAGAAAACAAATGTAAACTTGCGCTACATTGCAAATGACTTTGGCGCATGATTCTATTCTACGCCGTTTGCGCATGTCAAACGTCACTTTAATGTGTAAACATTGAAAACATAAAATAAATTGCAATAAACGCGTTTTGTATTGTGATTTTAAAACTAATTAAAAGTAAGTGCTATCGCGATTGTGATATTCCGGGCGTCCGCCGGATCGTCTTCGCGATATGTGAACATTATCCGCCACCTTGGAACATCTTATTATGATCTTATATTACACCGATGGTATTGCAATGAGACACAGCTCGCTTCAAGTTTATGCCATGTTTTTTTTGGCAATCAGTCGGTGTATTGTTGTCGAGAGAGACACAGTAGTGCTGTTGTTTAGAGTCGTTGACCTTGGCACAACGATGCGGCTGATATTGATGCGGCTGATATTGATGCGTGCTGTTGATGACTATCGGTCGGCTATGTGCTAGGCGTCGATACCGAGACAACGCAGCTCCTCGTTACTGTTTAGCTTGTCTCATGAAATCGCCTTGATTTCTATCAGGTATGTTGTACTGCGACCAATAATGTTGCGAGTAATTTCTGTTGGAATTTTTTACTTAAATAAAATGAAGTTAAACATAAAAGTTCTAAAAAATGCTTTAATTAATTTGGAACTCGAGTGAAAAATCTTATGAATCAAAACAAATATGGCCGAATTACTTTTTTAAAAAGTGAAATAGACTATTATACAAAGTTATAAAAAAAGTTATATTATTTATTTCAAGTTATTGCAGCTGCCCAAGTCACCTTTATTGGGCAGCTAACGATTATTTCTGACTTCCGAGCGTCAGGAATAGACTCGTCCTCCCAATTGAAGCATCAAGATCATCGTCATTCGAGTCTTGAGTTCGCACAATGGGCTCAAAATGTGCTTCTTGTTGATGGCCAATTCACATTCTCTTCATCGATATGGCTGATTTTTGAATAAATGGATTTGTTAATAAGTTAACTTGCCATATTTGGTGCGAATAGAATCCACAAGAGGTTCTCGAATCACCACCATCCACAAAAGTTTAAGTTTTGGTATAATCTTTCGGCCGGTGGCGTCATTGGTCCCTACTTCTTCAGAAATTATGCTGGACGATACTGTGAGATGATAGAGATGATTACTTTATTTTAAAGATACTCGGCGTTGACGACCTTAAGTTTCAGCAAGTCAGAGTAACATGCCACTAAGGGCACTCTTTCATCGATTTATTGAAGGTAACATTCGAAGAGCCTATAATTTTAAGAAATGGTCCGTTAAATTCTCCTCTGCAGTCATTCGACGCCGCTGGATTATTTTCTATATGCTATGTGAAATTGCTTGTCTACGAATACAAGACCGAGTCGATAGAATACTTGGATGTGAAAATCCCTCATACGAAAACTGAAACACTCGACCACGCTTCGTCCAAGCCAGCCGTCGAGGTTACATGGCCGAAATCATTTTCAATCATTTTTGGCTTAATTATATTTCCAGTAAATGCCGATTCAATTAATTGTGGGGTTTTTTAATTATTTCATAGTTCTGGGCCCTACCGTTACTACATTTTTCGCTTCAGCGGCTGTCACACAAAAGGAACCGAATATCCAAAACTGTTCTTACTGATCTTTCGTTATCTCATTCGGGTGGTCCATAAATATGAATTATTCAGCCATAAATGGCCACGAATTTTGCGCATACCGCATAATTAATCAAATCTCAAAGACCCTCGTATAATTTAATTTATTTAATAGTTAAGAAAATTCTTTGTATAAAATATTCAATTAAGAATGATTTTGTTTTTGGAAATCAAACCATAAGCAAATTATATATAAATCAAAATCTTCAAAAACAATAATTCTTAAAAAAGTGCTTTATATTTCAATCATATTTCAGTCTTTTCTTTCTTCATTTTCTATATACACTTATAATTAGAGCCAAAAATCCATCAATATTTTTTTTCAAAAAATTCTTATAAAGTTCTTTGAAGATTTATAGTTGTCTAAAGAATTATATAAACTCCACAAAATATTCTTTTTTCAGTTTTTCTAAATTGACTTAAACAAATAGTGCTTATAAATGTACCTACAAAAATGTATATTTAAAGTTTTTATAAATGTATACGAAAAATTAAAAAAACACCTTGAATATTTATATAATTGAGCATTTGTGCATATACCTAAGTTATCTACTATTATAGCCAAGTGAATAATATAAGTTCAAAGCGAACCAAAAGAAAAACAAGAAAAAATGATTTTCGTCTCGATGTTTCGTTTATAATTTATATATGTTCAGTTAATACAGGACATCTACAAAAATGTTCGCGTTTATTTATTTTTTTCCTTCGTTTTTCTGTGAATTTGTGTATAAGTGATTGTGTATGTGTGCGTGTGCATGTTTACTTATGTTGTACATTATGTGCTTTGTATAATTGTATGTGTGCTCGCGTATTTTATGTGCCCTTGTAATTACGCACATAAGCAGCTTAAATGGGTATTTTTCGAGGCGCAGACAAACACTACACAGGATTCAGAAGAACGACTAGCACGCTTTGCTGTAATTTGTTCTTCATATTTTTGTTTTTGCGTTTCAACGTATATTATTCTCGATATAGATATGGGTACAGTTATAATTTCAATTTGACGCACGGGGTGGTACCCAAAGGTCGAGAGATGCCTCAGTACCGATAGCGCAATATAAGATTGACGGCAAACAACCCTCAAATAAACGTTAAAATATTCTGAATTTCCTGAGGGCAGCTTGGGAAGGCTTACACAAAATGGAAGCTTTTTATTTATAATTATGTAATTGATGGCTTTCAAGAGAGTTTTGAAGGAATTGTTCAATGTTTTGACAATTCGAAAATTGAATTTCGAATTAAAGTTTCTATGACACCCTTAAATCTCGAACGATTGAAAATAAGTAATTTCCTATTTTCTAATACTGTTTCTGTCAGACACACCATACACATACACAAACTCACAGTGCCAGAGTGGGAATATCTGTGTTTTTGCATGAACTTTGAAATTACACGTGCTGCGCATAGTGCTCTCAAGCATTCAGCATCTTAGAGGAGAAAATACTTAAAATTATGTACACAAGCATGCTCACGTACACTTGGATATAGTACCCCTGAGGGTGAAGAAGCGCGTTTATTCTTTATTTTTTTCGCTCGCATACAATTTGGACCGACAATTTCCTTGTTGTTGTTGTTACGCAGAAGCAACGGCGTAATGCTGGGTACAAGAGGACATACTGGCCCCCAAACCATCATCAGAATAAAAAGAGTGAACCCAACACGCGCATTTAAGCTGCTGTGTGTCGCCAGAGCCCTTGTCGCCCAGGTCTGCCCACCATCACACCAGCGACGCGGAGGCAATTTTTTCAAACGACTTCCATTAGCGGGCCACCCTTTTTTTAAAGTTATATCTCGACCCCACGCCACAGCCACACAACGGAAAAAAATCATTGTTTAGCTGCCGCGCCGAGAGCCCACACTTGCCACCCCCCCTTGCCAAATCATACAGCGCAGCGCCGAAAGAGTGCAGACTTTATATATGTATATAGCGTGAGTGAGCATTTTACCAAAGACGAAAACGACGACGACGACTACGATGGTGGTGTGTGGTGGTGTGGGTGGACGGGGTGGACTTAGCCTGCCACCCTTAAGCAAATTAATTTAGCGGCCCCTCATTTCTTTTTTGAGTTTTTTTCATCTGCCAGTGCTTTCGTTTTTATCTTCGTCTTTTACATTATTTTATAAAGCAGAAAGAGTTGTAGATTTCGCGCGCTCGTGTGCATATATACGTATATAATGTATACATATAACGTAATGGAATATATATACACAATATATACACATATACATAATTATAAAGTATATCCTCGTAGCTGCGCTGAAGAACGGAACTGCTAGATACGAGCTTTTTTTGCCCTTAAAGAAAACCGAAAAAATAAGGGGTTTTCTGGGTATGTATGTGTGTAATACGCGCACGCAAATGGTTTTAAGCTTAATGATTTTTCAAGGAACATTTTTAAGTGCAGAGGATTTCCAAACGTTTTGCTCGTGAATTTGCGGAAGGTAAATGTATATATAAGAGTACTTTCTTCGAGATAATGTTTTCGTGGAGATTTTTTCTTTGGTGTGTAGATTGGTCTTTCAGCAAAAAGACATGATATATATATATATAAATATGAATATAATTTCGACCGACGCGTTGTTCTTATTCAAATTATATGTACAGTTAGACATTATGTACCGTTTTAAGGAGAAAACATACAACTAGGAATTTAATATCCTAACTGGCACCCGTGTGCCACTTTGCCAGCTGATCACTTATTTATACACGCACGCGAAAAGAGTACAGCTATATATATATATATTATATATATATATATACTACTATTTATATATACATTTTAACTGATCCCTCCAGCGAAACAAAGTACTCCCTTTGTATAATACTTACTCTACAATGAATATATATGTATATTATATATAGTCTGAAGAACACGCTGGATCTATCCATTAAAAATTTGCTCGTATCATATCATGTATAATAAGCAATAAACTTTGCATAATTACACGAGAACTTTATGCAAAGAACATAAATTCTCGAATAAAAAGTGTACACAAGCAAAAAGCGATAACCCCAGCCGCTGGAGCGTGCGTGCACCCTCGTTTTTTTACTGCCGCCGCTCAGGGTAGATTGGTGTGTGTGTGTGTGTGTATGTGTAACGTAACGATCTAACCCCTTTCTCGCGGGGTGTACGGTGAAAATAAAAAAAAAATTGTGTATGTGAAAATGCATGCGAGACCCACAACAACCACCGACCGTGAGCCTGAGCTATAGCTATATCACCCCACGGGCGCACAGGCATCGCATTTCCTATCCTTTTGCGTTAAGATTGTGCCGAGCACGCGCGAAGCTCTTCAGGGATGCGACATTGTCGATGAGTCGCGTTTTCGTCGTTGGCTTCAGTGAATCTACATATAGTACATACTTGTATAATGTATAATATACATACATTGTTGTTCTTTAACTCGCTGTACGCATACATTAGACAAGCACACACACACACAAACAAAAATGTTTTTTTGTATATAGATTTTTCTGGGGTTCATTATATTAAAAACTGAATTCTTTATGGGTGCTCATATTTGTTTTAATAAAAGTCATAAATTAATGAGAGAGATTTAAAGCTATTTTGAATAAGAGCGTGGTTGTTATTTGAATGTCACAAATGTAATAAGTTTAATTTTAATCTTTTTAAAAGGAGTACCAGATAAAAAGACTTTTTAATGATTAAAATTGAAAAAGCATTAAAAATAATAACAATATATTATGATTGCGGAAAGATTTTTTTTTAATACAGGCAAATGAACTGTTTAGGGGTATTGAGATTAAAAAATAGTATAAAATGTTGAAGGAATTTACCTGTACTAATCAGGAATTGAATCACGTCGATCAATTTAAATTTTGTTAAAAAAACATAGCAAAAAACAGCATTCGTATGAATAATTTAAATAAAAAAATATCATATGCTCATGTTTTTCAAGCAAATGGTATTATGCTTTCTATGATGTCAAATTTGGAAATGTACTAGAATTTGAGAAGATTTGGACATACCAAGTAAAAATATTTTATCGCATACAAGATAAACCGAAATTCTTAAAAAAAAAACTGGTTAATTTTAAATCTGCTAGTATTGAGGATATCAAAGGAGTATAAGGTACAGTTTTGGCTTTTTCTAGAAGAGATTTGACGAGTGTGCTGTGTAACCTAAGAATCTTATAATCTATAAAACATGTATCTTCAGAAAATCGTTCACACGGAAATGTTTAGGCTCAAAACTGCTTAACATATGAAACATGTATACTCGGAAACATGCTACCTCGGAATTGTTTAAACTAGGAATAAATTTAACTCAAAAGCATGTAACCTCGGAATTATCTTTAAACAGTGTATTTTAGAAGATTTGACATAAACAAAATATGAGTGCGTATAATTGAGTATTTTTGCCGAATTATCAAGAACCAAAGGTAAGTGCTTTTAAGGATTTTATCTTTAATATTATGTTTACTTAAGGCACTTTCAAATTTGATAAATATTTGTTTTGCGAAGAAGCCTAAATTCTATTATCTTCTTATCGACAAAATCAAATCCTATTCGAAATATAGTAAAACGTCAAGAATATGAAAGATAACCTTCCTTAATTATTGTAATAATTAACTACTGCAATACCGACAAAAATACGTTGAAGCAGCAGCATCGTGCTGACGAAATATTTTTTGTGATATAAATAAATAATAATAAATAAGATATAGTTTTGAATTTAGCAGAAAAAAACTAATTTGATTAATATTATTACAATTTTGACACATAATATTATATTTAATCATACATTTTGCAAATATCTTTAGATGCATCATATCAATGTGTATATTATTTATATATTTGATTAGGAGTTATATTTTTATAATAAAAATTGAGTGCGTATGCAACCTAAAAATTTAATATAAAAAACCGATAATCTAAAAAGAAAAATAATAAAAAAACAGATAATCCAAAAAACTGATATTCTTAAATCAAGATAATCTTAAATTCATATAACATATAATCTAAAAAAATATTTGTAACATTGTATAGTGATAAAATGAGCGCGTTCAGTGTATTCTGTCAGAGCTATATTCATACAATCGAGTATGCTTTTTATGTTAGAAATGTCACATTTGTTAATCTGAAATCTGTTTGAATTTTGATTTGTTTCTTATGTAATTCGACATGGCATTCAGCATTCACGACGTTCAACAACTAATTTACTAATTACGTTGTTCAACAAGAACTATGTGCAAATCAATTGTCGTTTTGTCGTTCATTTCTTGAAGGTGTCTGGCAGCTTGTCTATCAGGTAAGATTACAAAGAAATTCAAATGAAATAACATCTAATTTTAAGATCTCTAGAACAGTTTTCGATTTACCGGAGAGTGTGACAACCCCGATGCTCAGATTCAATTTTGCCAAAAACAGGCAGGAAAACAATTTTTGATCTCAAATCAAAAATTTTATATCACGTATCAACAATGTCAGGGCATTTCGGGTACATTCAGCAAGGTAGTGGATTTCAGTTGTCTTGGCGATTGGTCTACTGGAAAAAATCACTACTTTGCTGTTGCCAACACCAACAACCAACGAAACCAATGTTTCCTAAATCGTGATGATGCCTGTACATCGGTTAAAACACCTGAAAGTCAAAACATTCAGATATTCCATGATTCGTCCAGATGTCGGAGTGTCACATTGGGCTGTACTGTTGCATGTTGCAA
>JANSTU010034738.1:0-25583 GCA_027564075.1 Bolitophila hybrida
AGGCTATTAATAGCAAGAGGAACCTACTGATTTAAAGTGCTACATTCGAAAAACACTTCGGTCTGCCGGCCGGGTTTCAACCGGCGACCTCCCATAAGCCAGGCCAACGCGTTAACCCACTCGGCTATAGTTATGGTTATATTCAAAAAGTCACCGTACTGTACAAGATGTTCCTCTGCCAGCAAAAACATTGATATATCGGAATGTTACAAAATACTATCAGATCGTAATAAATCTACATCCGCCCGGAAGTAAATATTATAATACAACTCGTTAACAATATAAATTATACATATACATATAAACGTGTACAGTCATTATCAGAACGTTCTAATTAGCGTAATCGTGGTAAAAAGAGTACAAATTGCAAGAAAAAAAAGCACGTGTAGGTATATAAAACAATTAAATAAATAAACATTAAATTACATTAAACAATAGCTTATTAAAAACTATAGTTTAACATAACATACTAAAAACAGTTTTAAATTATTAAATATTTCCATAAACTCGCTGCTTAAAGGTCATTTCTTCTATATCTATATCATATTCTTATTTCTATTAATTCTATCTTGAGCACAATCAGTTTCTATGCAATAAGTTCATGTTATTTAATGAACAATAATAGGAAAAGTAATTATTTATATAAACTAGTAAATTAGTAATAGTTAGTTAGAATTCAAACGATCAGAAGACAAGGGTCAGAGTGTAACATAGAAAAACAAATAATAACACCTTCTGATTAAAAAAATATTTATTTATCATTGCGCTTTATTGTCGTTTTAATTTGCCCGTGGTGCAATTGACGCAAACACAAACATAAATTGTATTATATATTTAAAAATAGCTTTTAAAGTAGATGCTGATGTGTGCATAAGCTTAAAGAAAGACATATTCGCAGATCGCAAATTGTGCAACCGGTTTAAATTGTGCGAAATCGTTGATCACGGTGATAGTTTACTTTTATAACGTAATTTATACGTTTTTTATTAAGTATATACAGGTACTTAATATTGTTATAGGCTACATACTTGCACTTGATCGCACGTGTGGCAAGAAGTGTGATTAATTTTGTAATGCGGTGTGTAATGCGAGCTTTGTTCATATAATAAATAAATAAGCGTATATTATTAGATCTGTTGCTTTTAGTTTTTTTTTAGCTACGCGGACAGGATGTAATTATCAAAATCAAACGCATCTTTCGACATGTTTAACACCTTGTATAAAAAAAACTACATATATAAATATATGTGTGTAATGCATTGGATTTCTTTGTATTATACCAAAATTCGGTTACATAAATATAATCTCATTAGAAATAAATTTATTTTATTAGATACGTTGATTAGTATGCGTATAATGTGCATAACAATAATTTTGAAATTATAATACATATTTACTGTATCCAACAAGTTTAATGTGGACTATTTAACGTGAGACATTTTTTTTATTTATTTAAAATTATACATGTTGTCCGGGACAATATAGTTTGTATAATTAGAATTGTGTAGGTAATGAATAAACATAAACATATTGTGTGTTGTGTAGAAACTAATTTATAAGTAACATATAACACATCACTCAATAAGTCCGTAGGATGACACATAGATGGCGTTGCTATGTAAGAATCTATATGATCTGTAGGAAGTACCAACCCTTAAAAGATATCTGTCAAAATTTCATGAGAATCCGACGATTAGTTTACCAGTTACAGAGGTTTAAGTGACGCTACTTTTGAGTTTTTACAAAAAAATGAATTCAAAGCAATTAGGTGTGTTGATTTATCATTGCTTTTTGATGGGTAAAAATAACATCACAGCGAAAGCATGGCTGGATAAATGTTATCCGGACTCTGCCCTATCGAGACAAACGGTGGAGAGTGCTTATTTTAAAAAAAGTCGGCTGGTAAGGTTATGGCGTCTGTAGTTTGGGATGCGCACGAAATTTTGTTCATCGACTATCTTGAGAAAGGAAGGAAAATCAACAGCGAATACTACATGGCATTATTAGTGCGTTTGAAGGAAGAAATTTCAAAAAAACGGCCACACATGAAGAAGAAAAAAAATCTCTTTCACCAAGACAATGCACCGTCTCACAACTCGATCGCAACGGTGGCCAAATTGCACGAATTGAGCTTCGAGTTGGTTCCGCACCCACCGTATTCTCCAGATTTGGCCCCAGCGACTAATACCTGTTCGCATACCTGAAAAAAATGCTCGCCGAAATTTGTCTCGAATGAAGAGCTGAAACTGAAGCTTATTGTGATTGTATCTCTTTTGAAGGAATGTAGGTATGTTGATGAATAAGATCGAATTTTGCCAAAAAATTGTGTTTTTCTTAGTTATCCTACGGACTTATTGAGTGATGTGTTAATTACAATAATTATTAAATGAGTAAAATTGCAAAAGTGTAATGTACAACATACTTGAATGGACATTAAACAACTTGATGTGGACTATTCAACAGATCTCAGTTAATACTTAATTTGATAGTAAATGGTTAAAATATTCCTTTTTGAAACTTGATGATGTACGAGTTTGCTTTATCACAGCCGGCAAATATTTCCATTTATTTACGACATGCGTGAAAAATGAATTATGCAGATGAGATTTTTGTTCATAGGGGTGGGGGTGATAGGGTTAAAAAAATCTGATGATAAATTATTAAAGGTAAAGAAATAACGAAAACAGCCATACCATTTTGGGGTATGTCAAAATTATACTTTGAGCGTAATAGCAGTTTATTTTAACATGTATTCTATGTCCGTCACTTTTTTGAATCCGACAACTTTTTTAACGCGCCTAAGGAAAACAGTTTGAATTTGAAAAGTAGCTACATGCAAATATTCAAACTTTTTTTCAACGTCGAATTAACAGTTTGAATTTAAAACATAGAAACATACAAATATTTCAAATATTTCTCCGTTATTTGTATAATCTAATTTAATTTATTATTGCAACTTAGTTTTTGTGAGAGTTGTACTTGAAAATGTTTTCATTAAATATTTGTGAATTACACATGTTAAGTTTGGAGGACGATGTACTCAAATTTATTGAGTTTCTTCCAGAAGTGGGTGTTATACCTCATTCACTTGAGTGTAGTTATGGCCATGGTGCGATGCAGCTAGTGAAAGATCGGGATAATTATGTGTGGAAATGTACTAACTACAATTCTAATTCGAAAAAGAAAAGAACCCGTCGCCGTGCTGCTCAAAGTGTTAGAACGAATACTTTTTTTCATCGATTAATATTGAGCATTTTGCAAATATGTAAATTTGTGAATTTGTGTGTGGATAATACCCCTTTAAAAGTGATCGGGAAGCAGTGCAACATTAACAGCCACCACACACGGACGGATTGGGCCTCCTTTTTTCGAGAGGTTTTGTTTGACATGAATATCGTCAATCTCTCCAGTGAAGCATTTCGGAGAATCACACGGTCTTTAAACTAATCCTAAATTATTTATTATAGTTATACAAGTATGTGTTCAGAGCGAACCATACAACAGTTATTATGGTTTGGTAAATACAGCATGGACAGCTTGGTTCGGTTAGTGCTTAGTCGTTTTGTAGTACGAACTTGACAGATATTTTTTTATTTAAGTCCTTATTGTCTTGAATTTTTAATGTTTAATGTAATTTTATGTAGATATGATTGTTATTTTATTAATTTATTATTTTTTTTTTGTACTATTTTATAGTTTTATTTAGTTTGTATAATTGTTTTTTTTTTCATTTTTGACCATCATATTGTTTTACACAAAAATACAAACTATGTCCTTTTTTCCCCTATCTTCCTTAAAGTCGGAGCTGATGGCTGTATTGCTCTATACAAGGCAAGAATTATAGCGAAGGGCTGTTCCCAAAAGTACGAGATAGATTATGTTGAAACCTTTCACCGGTGGTACGGTATAAATCTATTGCGGTGACTGCATTCTTACAAAATGACTTGGACGAGGAAATTTATGCAGAACCACCAGAGCGTTACGATGATGGCACTGGGCTCTTGAGCAAATTGAAGCGAGGCATGTATGGTCTTAAACAGGCCGGAAGACAGTCGATCAGGCACATATTGGATTCGGGTTGAACAAGTCAAAACTCGATCCTTGCATTTATGTGTCAATTAAGGAAAAGGTATAATCATAGCCGATGACGATTGACGATGTTTTGATTTTTTTAAGGATAAACATACCATGGAGATGATTCAATCTCAGCTGTCTTCTGCATTCAAAAGGACCTTGGCCGTGCAGAGCAATGCGTTAGGTTGAAGATCGAATACAGACGGTATAGTTATTCACCAAATGAGCTATATCGAGAAGGTGCTTTACCGATTCGGGATGAGCGATGGTGCTGTGTATCATGGAGCAGTTCGCGACAACACACAATCGCTCTATCATCCACTGAAGCGGAGTATATGGTGGTTTCGGAGGCAACAAATTAGGCAATCTGATTGCGTCAATTTGTTGACTCGATAAAAGCCATCAGTGGACCGGTCGAAATCAAATGTGATAATCAGGGTGAAATTCATCGGCAATGGAGAACATGTTTCGTAAGAGTACGAAACATATCGATGTTCGCCATCATCATATCCGGGATAGAATATTAGATGGGACAATCAACATCCACTATGTCGCATCAGAGGAAAACGCAGCAAACGCAAAGGCTTTGTAACCATTTTTTTAAGCTGACGTGATTGTTTGCAAAAAATCTATTTTTTCCAAACTTGAAAAAAATGCCAATTGAAGACTGCAATTACAAGGTGCTTCACAAACGTTCATAAAAGTCGGCTCCGTTTTAATATTTACCAAACACATTTTTTTTATAATGTTCAAATGTGTATTGATATATTCTCAAAAGTACAAACATTCCTTTTGATCTGCATGTGCGCACGCGCTCTCTTCATGTGTAGGAGAAGACGAGCCGCGTATTACGCGTGCGCATAATCATAATCATTTGTAATGTTTCATGTTTGCCCGATCTCCTGTCGTGTATTTCCTGGATGACACACAACATTTTAAAACACATTTTTATCATTCTAAAAATATATATTTATATTTATAAGATACGTGCACATCACAGCATAAACATAACAACATTAAATTTAGTAAAACTATTAAATTATGCTATTTGAAATAAGATAGAAATGAACAAACCGAAAAAAAAACTTTAAAATTACTTGTACTAATAGAGTATTGTGTAGAATTGTATTATTTGTCACGATATTTAGGTAAACTGAATGTTCCTTACACATTTCTGCTTATAATGTGATGTCCTGTTAATACTTGCTAATGCTGATTACATCCTCATTTTATTGCTATGATATAATATACTAATGTGTAATTAGTAAACTCACAGCAGAGATCTTTACAATTTGATGAGTATTATATTAAAATACTTGTTTTACTTAATCGTACATTGTCGATTAGCTGCTACGGGTAAACAATAAATATGTTTTATTATATTAAGACATTATAGCAACATGGAAGCTGCCAAATCAATACTCCAGCCTGTTTGCATAAGTGCTGCTTCGCAAACTGGTCGAGGCGCCAGTCCAAGTCTGAAAATAAAAAAAAAATAAGTATTGAACAAGACCTTACAAGTTTACAATGATAAAAACTTACCTCAATAATCGCTCGACCTTAAACTGACGAACAGCCAATGCATGATCCCAATTCACCGCCTGCAGTGCTTTGGTTACCTCTGGCACAGTTGCATCCTCGCCGAGTTCCTGCATCAGAGCTGCAATCTTTTGCGAATCTGAGACAGGTGCTATTGCTCCCGAGGCAGATGCTGCCGGGAAGTTTCCGTAGATATTCTGCTGTGCTGCCAGTCGTTCGCGATCCAATCGTCTCTGAATTTGTTGGGCAGATAATGGTTGCTGTTGTGGAGGAGCCAATGGAGCTGGTCTATGGGGTCGCAGCATATCATCATCCGTAACCTCATCGTATATCACAGGTTGAGTTTCGTTACTGTATAGATTCGTGCTTCGTGGTAGTGTTCCATACACGGAAGCCACTGGATTCACCTCGGCCGGCACCTCATAAATGTCTCCAGCAATACTTGCGACACTACTGTAAATGTCACCAGCAACACTGCTATAGATATTCGATGGAATTGGTCGAGTATCATTCTGGATCATAGAGAGTGGACGATTGGAGTAGGCTACAAAGCCATGATTCTTTTCTGTTTGTATAGAGTTGGCATCAGGCGTGACATTAGCACCGTACGGACCACTGCTATATATTGACTTACGAGGACTACCATTTTTTAGGGCTTCCTGCTGTTCAAACCATATCTGATTTACTACAGAACTTGTGTCAGACGACGTTGGGACTGGCTGTACTGGATCTATGTTATTTTGTTTGTTCATACTGTAGGCATTTTGTACAGCATAATTATTGCGAATTCCATTGGTGGAAGAAGATTGCACATTTTGAACAATATTAGAAGAACTCTCGTACAGACTCCGTCGGACGGATTCTGCAATTTCTTGGTTAATCGATTTTGTATTTGAGAATTTTTGAGGTCGCGGGGACGTTACGTTCTGTATTTTATTCATGGTGACAAAGGAATTGTTTACAGTTGTATTTGGAGCACCAGCCTCTGATCGACGTTCGTAAAATTCTCCCGAAATCGAGCTGACTGAGTTTTCCTTGGCAGAAGCATTGCCGGCATATGTCTGCGCAGTGTTTACAGCTAAACTCGCCGCAGACGACTCATTTTTGTAGATCTCCTTTTCAAGCTCAGCGTAGAAGGACTGGTCAAGTCGTTTTTGCGGAGTCGATTTTAGACTATCGTCAATTGTCAGAGAGCTAAGATTTACCCGCATCGAGTCACTAAGTTCAGCGCTTGTGTCTTCGTTTTGACTAACGTTTGACACCAGCGATTGGTCACCGATCGAAGAGCCCAGAGATATATTTAGCTGAGCAGAAGTAGACCAATGTGCTAGATTATTAGTACTGGAGGACTTAAAATCTTTGCTGCTGGACAATGTACTGGTGAGGTTTTTGCTAATACGTGGACTCAACGAAGTCATGGTGTTTGTGTCAAGGGCGTCCAATTGATTAGGTATATGTACCACAGGTGGTCTTGCATTAACAGTGCCATTGGATTCATGCGATTGCTTTGAAATAGGATTTTTGTTGTCAACATTTTGTTTGTAGGCCTGTCTCGAGGTGCCAGCAATGTAAGACGTGTCAAATGGGTCAAATTGTTGAATTTGCTGCTTGTTTTCTGATCCGTTGTTCAGACCAAATGTGTTCATATATTGTGGCGGTGCATGATATGGAGGTGGTTCTAATTTGGGTTCGGCTAAAAGTCTCGTTTGGGAAGAATGTGCATAAGGGCTAGCAACGTACTCGGTAGGCACATCAATGGGCTCATCGAGAATACTCATTTGAGCAGGCAAAGGCGACCGACTCAGGCTCATTTGCATAACGCTTGTATTCGGGGATATTTCATTGTTTGGCGACAGATCAAAATCAATTAAAACACCTTCCTTTTCAGCCTCAGTGTTTGATATTTTAGGCTGTGGTGGTCGCAGAGGCTTATGCTGTTTTCCGCTTGCATTTTTTAATGAATCTGTCTTTAATTTATTGTATGCAAATTGTTTGGCTGCATTACTTTTACATTCACGCACAAACTGCTCGGATGAACACTTCTTTTTTCGATTCGAAACGGAAGAGTCTAAAGTTTTGGCTGGAAACAAATGAATCGATTAGAAAATATTAAATTATATTTCTTTTTTGTTGCTTACAACGCATTGTTACTTCATCCACTGGCATATTCATGCGTAGCGGATCATGTGTGGCCGGATGACCCCACGTAGGTCCAAACGGTGATCCGTGGCCTGTATGTCTAAAGGAATCGTGCATTGGCCGACTAATATCAGCGCTTCCTTTATTGCGGGAGGATTCAATAATATTTCTAATAATAATAAAAATATTAGTTTTTTTGTTCATAAAATATTAATATAGTGTATTTTTACCTAGGAAATGTTCCTATATCAAAACTACGTTGGTTCTGGCCTTTAATAAAATTTAAGTCCGCTCGTTCATCAATAAGTGCTATCACATCGCCTTGTTCGATGTGTAATCTATTTTCTTCTTTGTACGTTGCAATACCCTTGGCCAAAGATGGTGGAACACCACCAAGGAACTCTCTGCAATAATCAATCAATAAGTCAAATCCTATTTTTATGTACAAATGTCAGTTAGACATACTTAATTGCCGCAAAAGTAGGTCTCTCCGTAGGCGTTTTATCCCAGCACTGCAACATCAACTGGTACATGTCAGGTGGACAGGCGTCTGGATGATGCAATCGCTCACCTTCCCGATCTATCTTTCGTAGAATCTGTGATCCGTTCAAGCCGATCCAAGGATCTTCGCCGAATGTATACATTTCCCACAGAGTAACTGCAAACATCCATGAGTCGGACGCATGGCTAAATTGTCGAAACCGCAGCGATTCCGGTGCACACCATGGAAAAGGCACCTTCTTATGTTCGGTCATTACATAACAGTCTTCCTGTTGTGGCAGAGCTCGCATCAATCCAAAATCACCTATTTTTATTTTGTTTCCGGCGGCTAACAGAACATTTCGGCAAGCCAGATCTCGATGCAAGAAACGTTTGCTTTCTAGATATGCCATGCCTGTGGACACTTGTACGGCCCAATTCCAGAGTAACGGCAACGGTGTGTGTTTGCATTGTTTACGGAGTGTGTCCAACAATGATCCTCTCTCTGCGAGCTCTGTGATCATCATCATTGGTTGAGTCAGCACAACACCGTACAATCTCACAAGATTCGGATGATCCAGTGCGTGCATGGCCTGAACTTCTTTAAAGAAATCCTCCATAATACCAGGCTGTGATAGATTATCGGCTTTTAAAATCTTCACAGCAACCTGAACCAAACGATTACCGGGTGTGTTCCATTCACCACGTCGTACAACACCAAACGAACCATCGCCCAGTTTTAGACCTAGCACAACGTCCTTTTCGTGTATAAGGCAGGTCAACGATAGCACCGACGGATTTGAATCGCCGCCACCATTGTTTTGAGACTTCTTGTGTGTGGGTTGCTGTTTACCACCACCAATTAACTTAGACAAAATGTTACGTCGCCACTGTTGCGTCTTACGCTTTTTAACTGCTTCCAAAAGACGCCGTACGGCCGGCTTACCCAGTCCGATTTTCTCCAGATCATCGGCGTGCACATAGTCAAAGTGTGCGATTCGTGTGACCTGTAGCTCATCACGGATGCGCAACAAAAACTGCTCGAGCTGTACGTCTGCCAGAAGTTCGTCCAGCCAGTCGGTATCAAGCTGATCGGTCATGTTGGCTACAGAGAGAAAAATAGATATTATTTAGAGATAAATCAATAAGTATTTCAAAAATGAAAAGTAAATGCCAATCAATTGTCACAATGGCGCCAGAGCAATAATTTGCTGAAGAAAAATGTATTACATTATATTTTAATAAGAACGTGCACGCATATGTATTTAACAAGAAGAGAGCATGTATAATTATGCTTCAATTATACAATTGCATAAGATAAAACGAAAGGACTTTTTTACGTAAATACCTAGAGGGCGTATTATACTCGAAGTAGAGGCAGGCTACACCACAAATATATCTGTGGTTGACACAGCGAGTAAAAAAGAGATAAGAACGAAAATGGTTATGATTAAAAAAAGTGTCAATTTGTAGATAAATGTCATTGAACGTGTATAAATTTAACGGTTAATATTTAGAATAAAATAAAAAAAAAACAACTTTATTTATTTTAAGATTTTATTTTATCTAGACATTATTATATGAGTAAGAATTGATTACTAACGCCCAATAATGAATGTTGCATGTTGATTCTATTTGTGTAACTTTGCTTCTCGTAGCGCCATCTTCACAAATTTATAATCGTTGGAAAGATCTTGCCTACTAAGGAAACCGAAAAAATATTGCAAAATTTCAAAGATGAAAAAAGTTTATGAGAGTGATTGTTCAAGAACAACTGTTTTTCTGTGGCAAAAACGATTTCAAGACGGACGTGAATCTATTGAAGAGGACGAACGTCCTGGACCATCGCGCACCACTCGAACACCTGAAGCAATCAAAAAAGTTCGTGAATTCATTGCTGAAGATCGAAATGCGCCCATCAGGATGATAGCAGAGGCCTTAGGAATGCCGTACGGGACTTTTCAATCCATTCTCAACGAGGATTTGAACAAGATAAAGGTATGCACCCGATTTGTACCACACTATATGAGATACCAAGAAAATTACAATCGAATGGATCATTCAAGAGACGTCATTAGCATTGTCGAAAGTAATTCCCACTGGATGAAATCAATTGCAACTGGTGACGAGACATGGAGCTTCCAATATGACCCAGAAACAAAACGACACAGTGCTGAAGGGCTGTCCGAAGGAGAGGCCAAACCGATAAAAGTACGTCGTCAGGAGAAGTCAATAGTGAAGAAAATGCTTATTTTGTTTTGATACCAGGGGCATTGTCCACCAAAAATACGTTCCACCTGGCCAGACGGTAAATGCCGTATTTTATATTGATGTTCTGAAGCGTTTATTAGCAAGAATCACCCGTATGCGACCTGAATACCGAGATCGATGGAGTTGGACTTTGCTGCATGACAACGCACCGCCCACCTGTTGCTATGATTGTCCACACATCGTATTCACCTGATTTGCCTCCGTGCAACTTTTTCCTTTTCCCGAAACTAAAATTGCATCTGAAAGGATGCTATTTTGAAGATGTGGACACAAGAAAGGCGGCTGTAACGCGAACTATTCCGTTGAATGACCTTGAAAACTCATTCCAATAACTTTTGAATCTCTGTCAACGTTGTATCTACTTGGATGGAGACTAATTTGAATAAGCAAAAAAAAGTAAAAGTCTTAGGAGAGTTTGATACCTGATACCTGTATACTTGAAAACTAGATTGAACAAATCGCAGAATCGATTAGAAAATTGACATTTTAACAAAGCAAACGAGCTCATAATTTATCTCATTGGATCCAGTAATCCCTTGTGGGACATAGGGCCAGTGTGCGATGCCGCACACCGGATTTATTGACAAATACAGGTTTACACGACTGGTCAGGTCATGCTAATGTGCTGTGCTACTCCTATTGGAGCTACTGTGCTCTAACACTAACATCACATTCCCGACGCGTCTCTTACTACTTTGCACCGAGATCTATTTTGCTATTTATATTCGGAATCGTGAATCATCAACGGCATTATAATTGATGGCATTAATGTTCCGTTATTCCAAATCAACAACCTATTTCAGAAATAGGCTAATAATAGCAAGATACTGATTTAAAGTGCTACATTCGAAAAACACACACGGTCTGCCGGCCGGGATTGAACCGGTGACCTCCCATAAGCCATGCCAACGCGTTAACCCATTCGGCTATGGCTATGGTTATGGTTTATTCAGTTTATTTTTACTAAATTCCTCCCGAATCCGTGAAAAAATGGGAGAAAATTATTTTCACATAAAACTCTTGAGTTTAAATGAACTTGTGTTGATCACTATTGCGCGATTCAAACTTTAAAGAACCGTCATCAACAGCAAATACAATGTTTTATCTACTTGTCTTCTGATGTACAGATATTTATCTAATTATGATTGTTGAATTGAATTGAACCAGGCTGTGGGTAAACCAATTTCCCTGTTCGCAGATTCTTAGTTTCTTGATTCTTACAACTGTCTCATTAATACTTAATACACTCGTCGAATATGACGTTATGAGAAATAACAATTTGTGAAGCCTCTTGATCTCATAAACGATAGCTTTTCTTCGCATATCCAACCATCCGCTTCGATTTCGTTTTGCAAACGCCGTAGATACACTTTTGTGACTTTTGGCACACAACACGCAGTAGACACAACTTTTTTTCTTCCAGGCTCTCGATGTCTCAATCAACAATAAGCGATTCATGATTCTTCCACATCATTCCACATTCCTTCAGTTCAAGCAAACACGAAACGAAAATATTAAAAAATCCAAATTGAGGGCAAATATTCACTTCAATTTGTGGTATTTTCATAAGTTTTCGAAATCAGTCATTTCATTGTTTTAAGGAAAATCCAATATTTAGTTTTGTCATCCCAAACTAAATTTTCTAAATAAATTGCAGACCCGTGAATGTGCTCATCTAAATATTTCGCAAAAGCTCGCCCTGAATTAAAAAGGCGGATAAATTCCATTTGAATGAAGCAAACATAATATTGTAATTCTGCGAAGACAAGCCAAGCTGTGCCGAAATCGAAAAAATTGTCACCGAGATCTTTAACGCAAAAACAAACTGCAAAAGTACAGCCGAATTAATGCAGTCAATTTTCACAATAACATTCATGTATGTGTTCAAATAGATCGCTTAGAATCATCCAATGGAACACAAACAGCATCTAAAATAAAATAGATGAATGCTCAAGTAACAGAATTCAATTTTATATTGTATTATGTGTAATTTATCTAGATAGCAACTGTCCATGTAGGATTAAAAACGTGAAGGAGGAATATCGATATCTGTAAGACGCAACATCAAACATAGTCACATAATCGATCGATCTCTTCAGTGTATTCTCCGAAATACACCCGCTGAGGTCCGCCATAAAACAGAACAGGCTGGATTTGAATTCAAAAACGTCGAAACAAAACTTTTGGAGGCATCCTTCTCTCGTGCACACCCCTAACAGCAGGTTTACACCACTGACTGTTTGCAATCTTAAGGCTCCGCGTACATATTCTCTTCAAAACATATTACTTACCGTCAAGCGCTATAAACTACCCCAGTGAATAAATCTTTAACAAGTGCCTAAAATTTAGCTATTTCCCGAAATGCTAGAAGCATCGTTGTTGCGGTACTCAAACCTCACAAAGACATACCCACTACTACCACCCACTAGTTACCGGCCTATTTGCTTCCTCAACATCATCGGAAAACTATTTGAGATACTTATCCAATCGAGACCCTATTCCCACATTAAATGTATAAGTGTACTCCATCCTGAGAAGCTTGGATTTCGTAAACAACATTCGACATATCATCAAGTGTTACGTCTAACAAAAGCTTTTAAAGAAGCCAAAACTCGTAGACTATCTGCGGGATTCGTATTCCTTGAAAAAGCCTTCGATTGCGTCTGGCATGATGGCCTCATCCACGAAATATGTGTTCTAACATATATCGCCAAGCTAGTTGACTCAATTTTGACGAATTCTCCTTGTCGGTTTCTGGTGCGACCTGGAACATACAACCGAGTTCAGCTGCTGTCCCACAGGGCTCAGTGCTAAGTGCGTTATAACATTTTCAGCACAGATGTACCAACTCTCAAATATTGCAGCCCTCTTTACATCAAGTGTCTGTTCTGACGCTGTTAATAGACACATTGGCAAAGCTTTGGCGACATTGGAACAATACTTCACAAAATTGAAGATCAAAGTGAACGTTGATAAGACTCAAGCGGTTTTCTTCCCGTCCAGTCGTAGAGCAAAAGCTCGTCTAAATCACAAGATTTGGCCAACAAATCATGTGGCAAAAATGTGCAACGTATGTTTGTGTAATTTTAGATAAAAATCTTACTTATGGACCGCACGCTAGTAGAAGTATTGAAAAGAACAGTATTGTCGCAAGGGCCTTGCACTTATTAACCACCGAACATCAACTATATCGCTTGATAACAAACTTCTAATCTTCAAATACATCATCCGACCTATTTTGATGTATGGATGTCCAATATGGCTCGACATGGCAGATATCCACCACCGACGTCTGCAAAGGGCTCAAAACAGGGCACTTAAAAGAATGTTAGGTACTCCACCTCCACAGCACTTTGAGAAACAAAACGAAAAATTATTTAAAAAAACATTGAATTTTAAGATTTATTTACGAACCTTTTTTATAGTTGGCTTTAACTGGTAAATACTACACTTTTTTAAACCACCCTGTATGAAAATAGGTGATTCTAAGAACGTAAAGAAGATCAATGTCATCTCGTTGCAAAACACGCAACTCAACAATAAATTTAAATACACTTCAAATTATTGTCGTTATTATGTTGTATACGACATAACGCATATTCCGTCGAACATGACACGTCACACACAGATTCAGCATATCCAAATACAATTATTTTTAATCTTCACTTCCACTCGATATGCACAGAGCTCATATTAAGTACGTTGCGCATATATAAATATAATAAACGAATACACAGCCAATTGCATTGCACCGTTTAATACGAGACTATGTGTGCATCGTCAATCTATTACGTGCATGCTGCAAATCTGTTAGTGCAGAGCACATCATCGAGATCGACTGAAGACAGTTGTTTTTTTTTTATAAATGTTATTTCCCTGATTTTCTGCTTTAATTATCCAACCAACACGTTTTGTGCATAAGTTTGCACATGAGCAGCCGTATACAGAAGCACGCGCATAAAGAGTTCACATCCGGTGTTATGATTACAAGTACCATGCGTTCCTGTGAATAAAGTGAAATTGCAGCATCGCCTTTGTCGTTAGGAATTAAACGCATAAACACTCTCACAGTCAATGAACAACATTATGTCTACATGCCTATAAGATATTTAGTTGTTATGGACATAAAAAAGTGTAAAAGTTCCTACATATTTTTAGAGAAATGTCACTTGCGTCAATTCAATGGAAAACATTATATATAATTAAAAATGCAGAGCGCATAGTACATATAAACAACCTTGAATACTTCGGTATATCAGAAAATTAATTAAATTAACATACAGTATTGCACAATAGCCTCTGTTTATATATCGTATATTGAGTTTATGATGTACGGTTTCTGCCACTTTGTGTCATAAACGACAGATAAACCACTCGTACGACTAATCACATGGAAAATAAACAATAATTGTTAATTATATTTGTATGTAGTAAGAATAGCAAAATATACATAGTGACAGTGTCATCAGAGTGTATATTTGTATATGTGTTTGTAATGTCTCGCGTGAACGTACTCCCACTATTGCCATTCATTCGCATGTAAATTAACAAGTTCAAATAAATTTGTGGCCTATGTGGAGTCAGAAGTGTGCTATTTGCTCTCTGCGCACTCTCGTGTTTAATGCATAATATAAATGTCGTATGGTCTAAATCTCTAATGAATTGAAATCGTGCTAAAGTGCGTCACAAATTGCGGATTATATTGTATGATTTAAATTTGCTACAAATTGTGTTACGAGTCAATTAATCAAATTTTTTATGTACTGATTAGTATGCATTTAATTTTATAATACGTATTCTTTGGATATAGAACAAAACACCAAATACTATTTTTAGTCATACAAACAAAATTTAAAAAATAACATCAGCAGCCTTGCATACTCTCTCGCTAACAACAACTTAGCCAACCACGTTTACAGTCAAAGAAACAGAATCAAAAAGAAACAGAATTTTATTTCACATCCAACAGACAATTTTTAATGCTCGAACTTAACTGACTCTTCGTAAAGCTCATCAAAACTGGAAAAAACGTATACCCTATTTAAAAAAACATTTACATTTCGGTCTGGATGTCAAGGTGAAGATAAGATTCAATTGATATAATAATTTAAACAAAACTTAGGAAATTCTGAATATAATATTTGTTTGGAAATAATATTATTTTTGATAGATTTGCCTCCACACAATGGAGCTACGTGTTTACCCACTCGACTACTGCGGTATTATTTAAACTTGATTAGTAATAAGTAAATCTACCATAAATAGTATAATAATTTTAAAAAAATCAAAATCCAAAAACAATTTAAATTATTAATATAATTATACAAAAATCGTATGCAATCGTGAAAATGAAAACTATACACAAAAGGTAACACTGCAAATAGTACGAAATTACCCAAGAAAGTGTATGTATTGTTTTCGTGTGAACTGTAACCGTAATTTATTTTTGCCGTTTCATTGATTTCTCACATCTGTTTTAACCTGTTTTCTTATTGTAAACAAACAACGCTAGCGATGATTTCGTGCAAAGAGAAGATTAAACGCACGAAATCTTTAAATATATATGTTTACCATGTACATAGAATTAGTAGGTGTTTCGTCAGGAAGCGTTTCAAGATAGTATTTATACATTTTCTGGATGTACCTTTTTTATTTTGAGAAAGAAAACGCGAGGAAATTATATAGTTTATACTTCTTTATGTTTCTATAATAGTTATTGTCGGACAATTCATAAAACAAATAGCTATTTATTTTAGAATTAATAGTTTGTACTTTATGGGCTGTACTTATCATTTATATTACAATTTGCGATAAGCTATATTCATAATTATTATGTCATAACTATGTATATATGTATATGCATATACACACACAGTATACAACAATATATGCATTGTTTACAAAAACATTTGTAAACATTTTTTTTATTGTTTTTAAATAGTTTGGGTAATGTAAATAAAATACTTGAGTTTCGCGGTTTGTTGTCATACAGGTATATTTAATGTACTGTTATTTAAAGAATTTATGTTTATAATATTCAATTATTCATTCTCTCAGGTCTGCTGAGCATATATCAAGGGCACGCATGCTTGTAGTGAGTCCGGCAACTTGGCACCATATTGGTAATATATTTATATATCAATAAAGTACAATAAACCATCTCATCACGACTTTCTCAATTTCACACGATCAAAACCACCCACTCACGAAGAGTCAAGTCTTTTTTTTAAATAAAAAAAACTTTTCTATGACTAAGCAACAATGTATAAATAAATTTACATTGGTCAGATTCGTTTGATTTATCGACAAGAAATAATACAAAATACAACAAACATCTGACACATCCTCTTACGGCGACAGGTGCACTTCGCGGTCTGCCCTGCTGCCGAAAATGCATCGCACACCTTAATGCACAGAGAAGCCTCTCGCGTGCGTAACAAAACAAAAATGGCAAAGATAAAGTGTTTGTAGTTTCTAGTTTTGCTCTTACCACTTTTCAGGCAGTGTCTGCGGGCGTTTTCTATAAATTAATCCAAGGGCGATTGTCTAATACATAATGCACTGAATAACACACGAGTTTCTAATGTAATGCGGGCAAATATTATGATATTTAAAAACACTTGATTGTAGAAAACAACACTAAATTTAAAAAATCTCTCTCTTTGATATGAATTTCTGCGAGATCCGAGACTGCGTTTTGCTTTTGATTTTGACTGACGCGCGCACTCGACAATGCGAATGCGATCGCGATGACGGTTTCCACTGAACTGAATGTCAAACATGTTATTTGACGGATGCCGCGACGCGATGCGTGCTATAATTCTACAGGGGTGCATTCGAATTCGTAACTTCTGTAATATTTTATTTGAAATGTCCCAGTATACATTATACATTAATTTTTGTTTATATTTATTTGTAGAATTATAATTATAGTGTGTATGTTTGTATGCATGTGTGAATACTTCTTGAGAAGAGCTGTTCCAAATTGCTCAATCTAATATGCATCCTGTGTTTGTTTAGGTCGAATAGCATAACACACACAGGATGAATATTTTATATAGACCAATTTGGAACAGCTCGTCTCGCAATATCCGATGGACAGAGCTTACTTACTTAGCTTCATCTGCCTTGCCAGACTGTCTATGATTTCCAGCTGGGAAGATAGGTTGATCATTCATGCTCCATCATGTCTCTCGATGCTACACTGCGCTGGAATACACGTTTTGCCAGAATCGATGCTTAAATTTCACAATGCTGGTATAGCTACCATGCAGTATGAGGCAATGATGACATTTCCCGCTTGCATATTTTCGCCTAAAAATGTTATTATCCACCTTATTGCTGTAATTTAGAATCGGAAACCGAGGTTGGTTGGCTGAGCATAAACCTTCTAAGACCTAACTCCGAAGTTATAAAAAACACATCCAATACGATCTCGTAGTATACTTAGGTGGGTTAAAATGATTGTCGGTAGTGCACATTGTAAATCATTGCTTAGCAGGTTTTTTGTATCTTGCCGTAGGTAATTCGTACAAGTTCGAGAAAAATTTCCAACAAATGTCTGCCTTAACAAATGAAAAACTGTTTAACTATTTTGGACAGGCGTTATATAATATATAATTTACATTAAGAGTTCAAAATGTATGTACTTCAGCTACTTTTAATTTGTGTACTCTAGCTATTTTAAATGTACTCTAAAACAACCATGACAAATTGTTTACTTCAGCTACTTTAAATGTACTCTCAAAAAACATTAAGTATCATTGAGTATCAATACTGATGTACCCCTTTCTACTTTTTAAGTATGACCTAAAATGTATTGTTACCCTAAAGGTCAGATCAGCTACTTTTATTGAGCTTGAAAGTCTGAATTGGGACTGCTAAGGGTTGATCGAGCGATGCGGTTTTCGGTTTAAGAATTGGAATGCTATCCAGTGGATCCTATGAAACTTAATTGCTAGCGAGTAATGGTGCCTGTGCAGATGATAATAAGAAGGCTGTCAGGGTGGGCAACCCACCAATATTCGCATATGGATCGCATGAAGATGACGCATTTGCTGCACATATTAAAGTACTTTTTCTATACTAATAGCAACAATTTTTGCGAAATACGGGAACAAGAAACTTTACAGTTGGTGTGTCCTATTTATTACCTGATAATTTTTTTTTCTTATGAATAATATGTGAAATCAAATTTGAGATGTCATTGTAACATCAACGTCTGAAGTTCTAAAAATACCGAAAAAGTAATTTCATCTATTCATTTATTTATTTTGTTAATTATTTATCTATTCATTTATTTATTTTGTTAATTAAATACATGTTTATTCCATTTATTCAATCATTTAAATGAGCATCTGTAATTATACACTCGAAAATTACTCTTGGTAGGTCAAGATAACTCAAGAATCGTATATCGTATATCGCAGAAAGTAACAGCGCTAGAGGCGCGTTGACAATTAAGAAATCTGAACAACCAATCAGGAAGGCAGTATTGCTTTACACTGTCAACTCGAGCGATGTCACTTTCCACGTAAATGGAGATCAAGCTTTAGGTTGCATTCTTAAATAGTTGTTTCATTTGAGAAGCTAGAGTGTGAAAAAAATTGCACAGAATCTCTACCCTGGGTAGTTATCCATACAAGAATTAATGTCACTTTTGTATTCTAAAAGGTGACATGCACTATCGTTTCGCGAAATATCTCATAACAACAACAATGACACACCATTTTTGTTTGTTTGATTCTAAATATCTGAGTTAAATTATTACTTTTATATGATATATTTATTAAGCCAAGTTTATAGTTGATTTAAGACAAAACGTGGTCGAAAAAATATTTCCTAAAAATTCTCAGATTTTTGTTGGTGTTTGTGGTCAGAAGAGAAACTTCTGATTTTGCTTTAATTTTTTTTTAAATAAATTTAAGCAATATTTCAATAAATATATAAAATTTGATAAAAATAATAATCAGTTAGGTTTGTGTATTTTGAAATATTCTTAATTTTAAATGTACAAGGCTTGTCTGTATATATGTACTACGACGAATTGTCTAAATTTATCAAATATTATATATCGCATATTCGTTGAAACAATCTTACCATATAGTTTGCCCGCTTGTTGGGTTCTAATTTCAAACAACTTGACCGTTGAATACAAATTGAAAACTGCAGTAATTCACATGTAGCAATACTATATGCGCGAACGCGTTATTTTGCTACGCTGTCGTTTGCGGTTTGCGTTCCTCATTTGTTTGAAGTTTAAACTATAAACTGAAAGTTGTGTCTTGAGTTGCGCTGTAATCAATTAAGAATTATTACTATTATTGCGCGTGTGCTCTCTTTTGTTTAATCGAATTTCGTTTATTGTGACTACTGGCATCCGTATACAATTTGCAATGGAGAACTTCCTGGAGATGGCCAGTGATATCTTCAAAACATTGCAGTCCGATGTTAAAAAAGATGCAGATAACTTTAAAGTAAGTTTTGTGTATTTGAATGTGAGGATATCATATCACCGTTAAAATATTTCAAATTCGTCATGGGATTGAAAATTATATGTTAATATATTTAAATTAAATTTAAATTGAAATTATTTTAAAACATGTTTTCAATTATTAGATGAGCGGGTAATTTAAAAATGGAGGTTATTTGATGAAAAATTATATGACAGCTGCTATATGCTATTCTGCTGCTATTCTATATTATTCAATATACTGCAATATTTAAAAATAAATTTCATTTAAACCTAGTGGATAAAATATGTCAATATCATTTAAAAAAGGTTATGTTAATTAATCGCATAATTTAAAATATAAAATATTTTATCGAACACATAAATTAGATAGCAATCTGACAAAACTGCCGTTAACTAAACCTAAACAACATTTAAAAACATGTGTATTTGTTGACTCTTTTTTAAATTCAATTCTCTTTCATTTTGTATTACATTTAATTAAATTCCACCAGGTATCCAATTCAGGAATGAGCATTCATAATATAAATAGTTTCCCAAAAAAAAAATACTTAATTAAATATATAAATCTATTATTAGGCTTTCGAAGCAAGTCTGCAGGCTATAGTGAGCAATATCACGTCCGCTCCATTGGCAGTTTCACTGACGCCAGTTCAAAACAAGAAAAAACACAAGCGCAGTTTTGAAAATGAAGGTAATTAAACTTAAATCATAATTAACTCATGTGTATAATATCAATTAATACTTTAGCATTTTTAACATCATCTGTAATTTCGAATGCCAATAATACAACAACATCACGGCCAGCTCGATCCGCTGCCATTAAAGCCAGCAAAACTTTAGTAAGATATTTTTTGTCACAAATGAAATTATTTATAATAATAAATCTAATTGCAGAAAGAACCCACTTTAAATTCGAAAATTCGCCAAGAAGTCGTTATCAAGAAAGAAGTCATTTCAGAGTCTGATAATAAAAAGAATAACAACGAAAAATCTACTACAAATATTACAAATGAAAACAATATCAATATCTTGAATGTGAAAAAAGAAAAGGTCTCGCTAGCTAAGAAAATGAGTATAATTGAAACAATCGATAAAGTACGTAGCAATAAGCGACCATCAAACGATGAAGGAATTAGCAGTTTATCATCGGATCCCAGTGAAGCAAATGAAGAGTCGAACAAAAAAGTAAAGGTTACCATAATCATTATATCGAAATACAATAGCTTATTAATATGTTTATTCCCAGATTTCCGATGAATCAATTTTAATAGTTGCAAATAAAGAAGATAGCATTGTTGATTTATCTGATGAAGATGAGATCAAAATGCCACCACCCGTTGCACCACCAGCGAAAGCTAAAAAACCTGGTCCCAAATTTTCGAAAAAGGTAGCAGATTCAGGCAGCGACTCTGAATCAAGAAGTCGATCAAAATCTAAGAAGTCTACTCGTATAACTGCTACGACTGTTGTTAAAGAAGAGCCTGTAGAAGTGATTGAAACACCTACAAGTGCACCTGAAAACATGGAGATCGTAGCAATCCAACCGAAATTGAGCGTTGCCAATACTACTCAAGAATCGGTTTACGAAGATGCAGTAACCGGTGAAAGAAAACTATCGAACAACAGTGAAATGCAACCAGTGGTGTTACTGCAACAGATTCAGCATAATACTGCTCCATTAGATTCTACTTACATGACTGGTCCGTCAAGCGATGCAACATTTTTGGCACCAATTAGTACATACGTTCTCCCAAATAAGGTTCAAACAAATTCTGGAGATACTACTTTTGATGTCGGAACAGCTAGTGACAAAACAATGGTATTGTCCAAAGTTCTCACGGGACACACTAAACAAAAATCTACCTCAAGTCTGATTACCGATGATGACTCTGATGAAGAAGTCTTGATTAAATACAAACCCAAAAAGAAAGAACTGTTCAAGTAATGCAAATAATTATTAATAATTTCTATAAATATTAACATTTTTATATTAGTCCATGCCTGCAGAGTCCAATCAAGAAACGTGTTGAAGCATTTGAGAAGCATGCCCAAGAAATGCAAAGCCCAGCACCAGCACAGCGTCAAACACGAACTAAAACTAGAGCCAAGCAACTTGCCTCCGAAGACGCGGTATGTTGGCTGCATATCTTAATATACATATCTATAATTAATTTAAATAATTTCTAGTCTGAAGCAGTTGTAAATTCTGGAAAGAAGAAGAGCAGCAGTACTTTATTAAGGCAACCGTCGACACCGGGCGTCGCTAATACACCTACTGCGCAATCCTCGTACACTTCTACATTCATGAGCCAGAAAACATCGAGGTTTCCCAATTCAGCCTCAAAACTAGCACACCTTAATAAACCGGCTAGTGCTAGTCGTCTGCAAAGTAGCTCTCGTGAGAACAGTGTCGAAGATTTACGCAGGGGAATTCAGGTATTTATATAAAAATAAAAACCGATTATGTTTTTTGCAATAATAATTAAAATAAAAACTCAGGCCCAAGCAGATGAGAAAAAGAAAAAGCGTGAAGAGAAACTGAAACAGGTACAAATGATGCGTGAGGCCAAGGAAAAGGAGCGCGTCGAGAAATACCAAAAAGCGGTACAAGAAAAAGAAGAAAAGCTACGTCAAGAAGCGGCACGAAAGAAAATACTCAAAGAAAAGAAGGACCGTGAGGCGGAGAGTCGTAAATGTATGGAGGAAATTCAAAAAAATCTCAAATTGCAGGAACTGAAGCGCGAAGAACAACAAAGAAAGTAAGTGTTCTTAATTAAATTATTAAATATAAAAATAAAGTTACGATTTTTTTTTTATTTTCTTCAGACATGCACGCGAAATGGAGGAAGCTGCTCGCAAGGAGCGTGAAAATGCTGATAACTTACGGATATTGGCCGAAAAAAATGCACTGCAAATGAAACTGAAGAAGAACGAACAATCGTTGAAGCAACAAAAGAAAGAAAAACTACTCAATAGCAAGTACACCTTTGAGATGTTGGAAGCAGAAGACTCGACTGACGATGAATCCAAGCCAAACAAGCGTCCACCAATGCCAGCATGGAGCACAGGTATGCAGCTTCAGGCTATATGCTCTTTCTAATACCAATTTATTACATAAATATTATCATTACTTAGGTGAAACTAGTCGCAAGCTTATCGAGAGTCAGTCGTACATGAACACAAACATAATCGACTGTTTCTTTTCGGTTAAGCCTATGAGCATAGATCTGCGTGAAATCTTCCCGACTATCGATCAGAAAAACTTGCGTCGAAATTCAAGTGCTGTCTGGAACACACCACCGCGATACTCGCAAATGCCAAAGTACTAGAACACACACACACACAGTGCTGCCTGATGTAAATATTTAATTACACACATTTATTAATTACAACATACATTCATTATATCGCATTTCATTCCGTAAAGACGCGCGAAATCGTGTTTTTATGTTTGTTTTAATATTAGTTTATAGTTTTTTTATCATAATTAATAGTATTGTTATTATATGTTTGTTTCATTTATAAAAATCACATCAAAAACCGCCACGTACAACGGCTATAATAATAATTATGTTAGAATGCAAAAACTTTGTAATGTAGTGCAGACGATTGCAGTTAAAAACATGTATATGTATTTTTAATAAAAAATATTGTTAGCATGTATTAGTTTATTGACTTTTAATTATAATCTATTTTGAAAGAAAATTGACAAAAATAGAGCACAATGGTCCGTTCATACTTAAAACGTTACTCCATACAATTAATAACTTTGCAGACAATGTCCATTTATGTAAGTAAACTAATTTGCTGACTTAATTTTATTTCAGGATGATATGAATTCTTTAACTGACTGGCATAATATGTTGCACCTGAATCTTAGCAAATGTAAAATAATGTGATTTTACCTTAAACGCAAACATTTTATATAAAATTACCATAAGATTTCATTAGAGGAATTTAAAGTTCTTGGAGTCGTCTTTGAAATAAAAATAAATTTCAGTCACGTTGGCTTTTTTAACTGAATGCATATTCCATGGTTTTTATAGTATTAATGATCCAAACACCCTTAAAAGCGTATCCTGTGCTAAAAAATAGAATTATGTCAATAAAAATAAATTAATTAATAATAATTTATATAATTCGAGACTTTTACTGTTAAAACTTAATAAGCAACAGACAGTTTAACTCTGTTTTATGTTTAAGAATCATAAAATTGAACCTTCTAGAAGTACAATTGTTAGTCAATATATATTTTTTTATTCTTTCACAGATATTCGTATCTTTCCCAGCATGCAGGGGTCTTTATAAAATCATTACAACGCATTTATTACATTACATTATTAAAATCTATAATTCCACAACTAATTCTTCTTCTGAGTTTCCTGAGCATTGGAAAATATCTTCGGTATGATCAATTCCAACGCTAAAGTCTCGATAAACAATATCAGACCAATAAGCCTACGTTCATGCCTCTCCAAAATATAAACCGTTACTGAAAGTCACCATTACCATCTTACATTGATTCATGGACTAGTTCATCCTTTTCAATCTGGCTTTAGACGATTTCACAGCCCTAAGACTGCCATCACCAAAGTCTGTGAAGACATTCGTAACAATATGGAACAAAAGTGTGCAACTACTTAGTATTGCTTGATTCCAGTAAGGCTTTTGACCTAAGTGACCATACAAAATTCTGTCACACAATGAAAACACAATTTAAATGTTCCTCTTTGGCTTGCAATCTTATTTACTTTGTATTGCCACTCCTATTTTCTATTTACATTAATGACATTACTTTCTTGACTCACTCAACTCCACATCTGTTTGGTGACGATGTCCAGCTGTATAATAAATCTACTATTGATAATTTGAATCGCTGTATTGATGATCTGAATTTTGACCGGAATGCCGTATTAAGCTGGTCCAACACTCACGTTAGCGCTGCAGTAATTTGGAATTCGCTCCCAGTGTATATCGCTCGTTAAAAAATGCAGATCGACGCGTTCATTTTTTTTGATCGAATGGGTTACAAAATTGTTTTATTATTATTGTATACTTACAATCAAGTTATTATTATTATTTCATTATATTTAAGACAAATATAAATACAAATGATCAATTATAAGTAATAATACCGCAATATTTATTTAGTTGCTTCATAACGCATTTATTTAGGTTGCGTTATAAAATAGTTGCTTCATTTGAGTAGCTAGCGTGTGCCAAATTTGAAATACACATTTTGGTGTATTGAATTTTGTGAATTTCTCTCAAATAGATGAGTGAATTTTTGACACCACCGATTTGTATGGATAATATTCAAAATTGTCACCAAAAAATTGAATTATTGTCACCGAATAATTTGACGACGAAAATTCACTTGAGAAGAATTCAGAGGTGACAAGAATCTTTGTCACTAAATGCATTTACAACAACAATAATATTAAATACTCGAATTGTGCTTAGTTTTAATACCGTTTCTATGGTTATTGTGATTTGGTGACAAAAATGCACTCCTCGACAGTGAGTTCTTCTCACCAAATAATTTGGTGACGAAAATTCACTTGAGAAGAATTCAGTCCTCGTTAGTGAATTCTTGTCACAGTGA
>JANSTU010034739.1:0-11629 GCA_027564075.1 Bolitophila hybrida
CGCCATATTCTTGGCTGGCGCTAAAGCTCCTGACCTTTGGGCACATACCCTAATTGTTGGGCTAACACGCACACACACAACCTCTCGCATTTTGTAGGAGTAGGAGACAAATAAAGCCTCAATTTATAACAGTATGATGGCGTTGATGATTCACGATTCCGAATAGATCTCGGTGCATAGAGATATCTCAAAAATATGCTCATTTGCCTTGTACAGTTTAAAGTTTTAAACCTATCCAAAGAGATTTAATTTAACTGAGATGAAGATGAAGAGTCAAAAGTGAGAGCATTGGATTTTTTTTAAATGCCTGAAATATACCACTCTTCAATAACTTCTATACCACCAGCAATCCTATTTTTACAGAATACAAAGTGGCCGTTATGAAATACAATTTCTTTTTTTAAATTTACCTCTAAAACCATATTATGTAAAAATTGTTACCGATGCACATGGAATTTTGACCTTGAAACTTGCATTATAACACTTCGTAACTTCGTAACAATATACAAATGAAAGAGACAAATCTAAAATCTGATAACAAGGTAAACATTATAGAAATGTGTTAACAACAACAAATATATTTCAACGAGCATTTGTTTTGCCGCTGGGTGTGTGTATGTATTTGTGCATTTGTCTTTCGCACCAAGGACGCAACGCACCGTCTGACGTGATTTTACCATAGCAAATGTGTGTCTTCAATGCGTCAACTTGTCTTTGGCAAATACACGACACATTATTCTTCATTGTTTTTACTCTGCACTTAACGCGCGTGCTATCCAAACAAGCGTGTTACACGCATATTGCAACACCATTCAGCTCATATTTGTTTATATTGTATTGCCCACAATCTTAGCAGAAACATTTTCGATATGAATCAACTGATTTCGTCTATATAATGAAAATCGGTTGGACTTGCAAATGCAATTGTGAAAGTCACGTAATTAAGTTTATGCTGATTTTCTTCTATATGGGCTAGGTTATATATGTGTGTGCAACATCCTCGGTAATTGTATTAATTAAGTTAATTACTACATAAATTAACGAAATTGTTTTATTTTTTTTTATGAATTTCATAGGTCGTTTTTCAGGGATAAATTCAATACATGTCGATTAATTGAATGTATATTTTACAATATTGTTTTATTGAACCACTAACTTTCAATAAAAATATGCCTTAAAGTTGCAGTGATATGGACGCGTGAGAGTTGCCAAACTGGAATTGCACGCGCATTTTTTGCATATATTGAGTACGATTGCATATGACTACTTTTGTTTCTTCGAAGTAGAGCGATAATCAGCTGTAGAGATCAGCGCCATGAAGTGGCAGTGCTCACCTGTGTATATTGATTGCGATGCGTTTTCAATGTAATATTTTGATTATTTTTACTTATGTTGCAATCGATTATTGTGAGGGAAAATAACATTATGCGAAGTATGTAGTTTAGTCGGTATAACTTGACTGACAAATGGGACTGAATAAAAGATCTGTTGAAAAATTATCATATCATAAATAGATATTTTTGGGATTTAAACATGTTTGTATGCATATCTAAGTTAAATCAAAAAAGCATCTCCTTTATTATCTTCCAAAATGTTTAAGACTTCATATTCTTGTGACTTGATTATATAAAAGTAATTGACAAAAAATAGATAGAAAGTGAAAAATTTGGTCCTATGGACTTGCCTTTGGATTAACCATTATATATATTCTTTGACTGTATTGTCCCTATTTTATGGTGGTTATCTGATTGGGTTATCAAAAATAAGTTGGAGAAATGTTTATATGTGAAGATAGAATGAACTCGAAGACTGCACTAATCGTCTTCAAGATCAGTGGTCAGTCTTCATTTATCTTCCAACAAGACAATTCCCAATGTCATTCACTTCAGTTTCATGTCATACATCTGCAGGTTCCAGGATTTGGCTTTGTGAGAACAAAGTATGATTTATGAATTGGCTATGGATTTAAATCAATTTAAAAAAAAATGTTTCTAAGCACAAATTATCATTAAAAGCCTTAAAAGGAGAATTAAAAAAACATATATTAATGCTTGCAGAATTAATAGCGAATATGCCGTTGTCTTGGTAAAATTGGTTTTTTCTTCGCCATATGGGGGGTAAACCCTTACGTCTAAAAGCGGCATTAAACCCGATCCAATAATTCAGTATAATATTAGGCGGCGATTGTTTTACCGTGCTCAAGATAGTCGATGTGAACTATTTCGCAAATATACCAAAAAACAGTGGCCATAATCTTACCAGCCGATTTTTGTGTTTTGGGACGTTTAGTTGCACTTCTACGCTGTGGAACTCATTGTTTTTATTGTCTCTTGCGTTGTTTCCGGTGTGTCATTACACATTACAATCCACGAATAGTCGAAACCGTCTATGGTCACAAATCGACGCAAGAACTTGGATTTATTATGGTGGATAAAATGCAAATTGTGCACCATTAATTTTTTCGGTCGCCGACCACGAGAAGTTCGATTTTTTGATCATTTCAGGAGTAGTCAACTCTGAAGGCCTGCTTGGCCGTCATTTTTGCTCGCATGACCAAACTTAAATTCTTGCATCCACCTTTTTATTTTATTTTATTTGATGGAGCAGAGTTCCTATAATACTTAGCAAGCTTTTCATTCGTTTCTTTGTTTGATTTGTCTCTTAAATAAGGACACGAAATTCAATTTTTTCTATGATATTAAAAAATTGAGGTGTTAACAACTGTAAAAATGAAACTACTTGATCGATTTCTATGAAAATTTACATGTGGTATTTTTAAAGATTGTAGCTGTCAAAAAAATATCGATATTTGTTACTTTTTTTTCTTACGTTTGTATATCCTTTACTGACATCTGTGTCAAATTTGAGCGGAAACGAATCATTCGTGTTTGTTTAAACAGTTATAACAGTTGCATTTTATAGAGTTTGCTTGAAATTTGGTTGTACCATAAATAATTTTGTTGAGTGCTGAATCGTTGAAAATCTTGTAGAAGGCATTAGGGAGTCTGCTCATCAGTCTGCTCATCAGTTTTGCACCACGATATTGATTGTGATAGATTTTTTAACCAAACATAAATATCCTCGAGCAGGCAGCGTATTCACCCGATTTGGCACCATGCTACTTTTTTTGTTCTCTTGGCTTAAATTACCACTTCGTCTTTGGAAGCCTTTAAACAAAATGCTACGTAGGCATGATTGCGCTGAAACAAGTACAATATAGGGAACAAGATGCGTATGTTGACCGAAATTATGATATTATTGCGGCTCCTGTCAACGCAATGGCGGAGATGATTTATAGGTTGCTGGCTCTTAGTAAGTTCATGCCTGAATTCTTGCCTTTCCCGTAGTTCATTATGAATACAAACAGTTTCTAATAGCTCTGGCAGTGAAGAAGCAAATGCAAATCCATCAAATGGACGCTGTTAAAGCATTTCTTCAGGGAGATCTTGAGTAGATGATTTACATCGATCAGCCAGAAGATTCTAACTATGGATTAGCCGAGTCTGCAAGCTCAATCGTGCAATTGTTCGGAACACGAGGCGATGCTGCAGTATTTCGGGAAGCAAAAATGGAAAATAAATCCGTGTGTGAATTCGGAATTTATAGAAATTTCATATTGAGCAAACGAACTACACGATAGAGGTTTGGACATATCGGACAGTTGTTTACAATATCATTTCCACGACCATTTACAAAAATATTGCACGTTCTGTTAATAGTAAAAAAATAGCTTTATTCGTAATAACAGTATTTAATGTCAAGAAGCTAGAAGTGAGCCTCTGATATAACCTCTAACTCCTGCAGCTGGTTTTATTGCAGAGAAAAATTAGTGCTACAAGTGCGATGCCTAACGTTTGCATTCTTTATCCGTCAAGTCGTTCTCAATAAAGGAAGGAAGCCCTGAATTCCCCCAAGAATCGTTCCGTAAAAGAACTTGCTATATCCTATTAGATATTTTGCGCTTCTCAATAATAGAACCGTATTCGCATCTGATTGCTCCTTATTTCGGTTAGGATCCTCAAAACTGCATGAAGGCATGAGGAAGATTCAGTGAAGTTCCAACGTTTTTTTTGGTAATTGTCTTAGAGAGAAGATGGAAAGATATAAATAGTGACTTTATTTGGAAGCGGCAAGACCATCCCCCAAAGAAGACATCAATTGGCTAATAGTCTGAGGTTCTGCCGAACCTTTTTATTAACGAATCACCACTGGAACAAAAACGATAACACTTAGCTACCAACCACGAGTTGGCTTTTGCATCGATTGGACTATGTTTACAGATGTACGTTATTAGGCAGTCCGAGACTCGGCTGAAGGGCTTTGGCGATCTTGCCGAGTCCGATGAATGCGTTATCTTGTTCTCTGGTAGAGCAGTCCATGTAACAATACGCCGAGATGGCATTGGGATTGCTCTATCTCGCAAGTTTGAATTTCTGATCCCCTGTTTCGGGGAGAATACCTACGATCAATGCAACACACCTACCGAGCCTTCGGATCTCACGTCAAAAATAAATAATGGATAGCGATTCCATATCGCTTAACCGATAGTCAACATCTCCATTACTTACTCCATTACTGAAAAAACAACCACATTGATTCATTCCTTCCATTTAAAGTTCAACCCTTTCTACATTCTCCAGAACTCACCTCACATATTGAAGATAATCCAAAAGCGCAGGTCAGCATCTTTGTCGTCCATTACGTAATATCCACAAACTAAAAAAAAAACAAAGTATGCGACAGCGTTGCCGGCTTATTTCCCTCCTGTGCTCACTTACGATTTTCTCGCACGTGCACGTGTTCGATTATCTAATTTTCCGATAAATAGACACACAATTTTAACGCGGAAATAAATTACCGCGAGTCTAAGAGTCCGATAAATCGAGTGTTATGTTCAAAATTACAGTGCAATTTACAAAGAGTTTTATTTATTACACAACAAAACGCGTTCGTGATGTATGCCGTTTTGTTTGTATGATATCTTGAGTGAGTGCGTGTCTTCTTTGCGCACTGTGTGCTTTTCACTTATACACTTGTAGCGAGAGAATGCGCGCGTACAAAAAACACGATTCGCGTCTTTAAACTTTGGATTGTACAGACAGACTGTCGTAGAAATGGTTTACGTATTTCTTCGTCCGAAAAAACAGTCAAAGAGCTCGTTCGTGGCGCTCTTGTTGGCTAAACTTTACAGTGCGGGGGGAGATTTTATGAGAGCCGGCATGATTTGGGGAAGGTGCGGCGATTATATGAGTAGTGCGATTGCTGACTATATATATATATATATTGGTGTTTAACATCATCATAACGTTCGCTTAATGGTGCTTGCGAGAGTGTTTAAGAAACATCGTCGGAGAAATGCGCTTCGTTGCATAAGCCTATATTTATTTATAAACGAGTTTTGAATGTGTGTTTTGGTGATTCGGTCGAAGGCTACATAACCGCACAAAAAAAAGATCAACTAATTCGCCATCTTTTTTTGTGAATTTTTTTTACACATGTGTTCACGAAATACTTTCTTTTCATCATTTGCTCTTCAAATAATACGAGTTTTGCCAAATAATAAAAGAACCAACAAACTCATTGTCTTGCGACATCGAATTTTATCTTGTAGCCGGCATCTCAGCACAGTGTCAAGGCATACTTTACATGCGGATCTGCGTATTTTATATAGCTGGTATGCTCAGCTGTTGCTTGGGTTGCATTCCGTTTCAAAGCGCGCGCGTGTATTCCAATGCGTTCCAATACGGTGGATTACGTGACCTGGGTCATATAAACGATAATAATATCCATTCGCGTAATATATTTATTAGAAATACGTGACTTTGGTCGAGTATACGTGAGTGCGCGTTACGTTGAATCTAACGCAATCGGTGCAAATAGTGTATTCGATTAAATTACGGCACTTGTTGCGCTTAAAGTAATGGTTTTATGGATATTGAGAGATATTTGTATTGTGTTTGTATAATGGATATTATTATTTACATAATATTCTATGTTGCATTTAAATAAGTTGACATAGACGGAGTTGTAAAGGAACTGTGTCATGATTTAATGACTCTAATGTCATAATCGATTTTTCTATGGCTGAGAGACTTTGGAAAGTGTACTCTACTCAGAATTGTCAATAATTTGCTTACCTAATATATAAATGGCAGTATCAAATCAAAAGCTCTTAAATTTGGAAATCGACTCATGAAGCTTAAGACGTAAGCTTTCGTCCAATTCCGAGAGTTCGTTGCAGCCATCTGGCCTAACTTTCAAGTTGAATTGAATGAAATGAGCTCTTTGAAATATGTAGATGGGCTTATATAAGGCTTCAGCAATAATGCAAATCTCCAACTTTGAAATTGGGAGATATAGGCTCATGAAAATTCCGCTTTAATGTACGCAGTTCCGCGATTTCGTTATTAAGCCCATGCAGAAGAAAGATTCGTGTGCTTTGGCTGTAGCTAATCAACAACTTTTACATTTGAAGATGAACTTGGAGCTTCTGTGTTGATGCGTCTAATTTCGCGAGCCATTTGTCCACTTTATCCACTGGATCTTCGACATTAAATGGATATACCTGATCTCCAACTTAAAATGTGGAGATTGGCTCAACCTTATTGCAGGTTAGGTTTCGCTTTAATGCACATTCCAGATGGCCTGAGGGGAGCAGCTCATAGTAGAGTATTTCCTTCCAATTCCGCCATACACTCAGACTGATGAATATTTACGTTTGACAGTGTCGTATGTGATGTGACTTTTCATTACCAGTCACCATTCGCATCAAAAATGGGTCCACTTTAAGATTTTTTTGCGACAGCTCGTATTGAACTCACGGATAAAATGTGGCACTTAAAATTAGTAGCTTCATCTTGCTATTAATATCATATTTCTGAATTGATTTGACATAACGGGACATTGATGCCATCTATTTCGGTATACAACCGTACCATATACATAGAACAATTTTGGAATAATGGCGTTTTTTAGCTCATCCTCCATTTCAAGTTTTATAATTTTTCATTAAATTATCATTAAATAACAGACCGATACTGAATTGAAAAAAATTAATATTTTTCGACCAGTAAAATAATAATAAACTTTTCCACAAATGATCTACTTTTTGGGATTGACCGGTTTTATGTTCCAAATGCAGATAGGCAAAAAGGTAGTTTTCTCTTTTTAAGAAAACTGTTGATAATGATTTATTCCAATATTTAATCTTTTCTCCTCTAAAATCTTATTTTTTCCAACTGTAATGTTTACTAAATATTTAATTGTAAATTTAATGGCACTGGATCTTTGACATTAAATGGATATACCTGATCTCTAATATTTAAATGTGGAGATTGGCTCAACCTTATTGCAAGTTGAATTTTGAAATTTTACATTTTATTTAGAGAACAGGGTGCGTGTGTACATGTTAATGGCATCAATGTCCCGTTATTCCAAATCAATACCCTATTTCAGAAATAGGCTAATATTAGCAAGAGGAACCTACTTTAAAGTTCATTTTTCCGAGATCGAACCGGCGACCTGCCATTAGCCATCCAACTCGTTAACCCACTCTGCTATGGCTATGGTATAATAGCCCATGCGCGTCTTGAAATAAAAACTGTTAAAAAGAATTGTTTTACAGATTCCTGATGAAATGGCACATGTTTAAACCAAGCAAAGACCCGAAAGATGTACCAGTCCGTACAATAACCGAAGAGGTTCGGTTTTGGGCACCCTGCGTGATGCTGAACTTGATTCTAAAAAAGCGGCCAAGGAAGTGACTCAAGCTAAGCGCGCCAATCCAACTCCAGCAAAACGATTGCGCGCCAATCCAAGGCAAAGGAGTCTCCGCCATCTGAAGATATACGATATAGATATACTGTCAAACTGGGCAGATCTTAGCGCTACCAAAATCTGTGACACACTTTTTGGACACACCAAACCATTTTGGCTCTTACCAAAGTTAAACATAAATCACGAGAAGCAAAGCCTAAACCCCGGAATCGATCTTCCGAATGTTATATTATAAAATCCAACATACTTACAAGGAATTTGTACAAATTTTCATTGATGGATTCTAAAACACGAATGGAACAACCAAAACTTCCAAAAATAGCATCTGTTTATAAATCTGAAATATACCGACTCGAAAAGTGCCTCAGAAATCATCTCTGATATTAAATCGAAGCATCTAATTATCCAAAACATCCAGTTAATGCTGCTCGAGGAAGCAAATAATACGGATAACCTACTAGCAGATACCCTTATTATTAGTTTTATTCAATTTAAAGGAAATAAGTACCTTGTTAATTTTAACCATGGGACTTCATGTCTAGTTACAAGTAACATTATGAATATTATTAATTTAAGGATACATAAAGTCCTTGGACATTTTATCCTATTTAAATGGACAGTCCCATGCAGTATTATATGACTCCATCTAACATTGAAAGCTTATAGAAAAACTATGTAATTGAATGTCTATAACCAACTACAAAACCATAGTTTGGCTGAGAGCAATAAAACGCACGTTATGCTAATTAATATCTATCCCAGTACTGCGGTGGCTGAATTAAAAAAACATCAACATACAACTCCAACATTACGTATATCTATGAATAGTCGATTATCTAACACCTCCTCAGACTATTATGACATGCAATGAAAGTTTTTTTTCTTCTGTTCCGTCCGGATAATATATGTTCCTCTCTTTCTGCATATGCCGATCGGCATTTCTTTCTAATTTGAATGTCAAACAACTATAATCTTATATCGACACACTGCAATTCCAATATGCGGATTTGTTAATAATCCGATTGGTTTGTTAATTCTAGCAATTTGCGATAAAGAGCTTAAAATATATGCGCCAACTAACAGAGAGAATAATGACAGCCAGCGGTGTTCGTGCTGGTGCGCACGTACAATTTCTCTTTCACACACTGATATATTTACTCTCACTCTCAACAAGCGGTTATGTAAATCTCTTGGTTATCCGAAATTTTTGTGTGATTGTTTTGTTAATTATTTGTTACGGTGCGTGCGCAGGTATTTGTTTGTGGCCGCGTGCGCGCGACGATAACATTATGCAACCGGTGTATTTATTGAGAATACGTGATTTGTTCATTTAATGTGTTATATTTCCGAATAGACTGCTTAGTGTGCGTGCTGTGAGTGTGTGTGTTTGTATTGTATCAGCTCAATTGACCTTGAGAAGTTGTGAGGGGAATTGGTGTCAGATGCATAATCTGGGGCAAATGTGATTGGGCCTTTGGCATAGTTGATGATTTTATTGTACTTCTTGTATAATAAGACTGATATTACAGTTGTATTTTTAATAAGAAACCATGTTTTCGATTTCAACTGATCCAAAGTATCGCTTTAAACAAAGTCGCATCCTAATATTTTTGTGCATAGGTTGTAACTCTTTTTTGATTTTTTTTTATTACCTAACCTGTTTTTGTAAAGTCTTAAAACCAATCCAAACATACGAGGCATATCCAGAAAGTACTGAGTCTCTCACGGCTGGAGGTATTTTTTATCGTTGGCAACACGGCAGTGTAGCCTGAATTCTTCCCTTTGCAGCGGGACCGGTTCGAAGTCAGTACGATGAGAACTGTCGACGCGACAACACCTTTTGTGAACAATGTCAATCCAGTATGCCGCCAAGTGCGTAATACGCGACGTCATCCGTTATCTCATTTGGAAGGGAAAACTCCATGGAGATGAATTTCTCCGGTCCATTGTTACTAGAGATGAAACTCAACAGTGGCGTCACACCTCTTCTCCCTCCGTCAAATAGTTTAAAACCACAATTTCAGCCAAGAAAAATCATGGCATCCGTGTTTTGGGACTGTCAAGGCATAATTTTAACCGATGCCACAAGAGGAGACCATCAACTCTGCAATTTTCTGTGACACACTAAAAAACATGCGGAGAGTGATTTAAAACAAGAGAAGAGCCATGCTGACAAAAATAGTATCTCTTCTGCACGACAATGCCAGAAACGGCCTATGCCACAAAGGAACTGCGCGCCTCGTTTAAATGGGATGTCCTAAACCATCCCGCGTATTCCCATGTTCTAGCACCTTCAGATTACTATCTATTTACCTCCCTGAAGCTCCAAATGGGTGGAATAAAAAGATGACCCTTTTTACTCTTTTTTAAGGTAAACCCCTCAAAAGGTTAATTTTCAAATCAACCATAACTATGTAAGATGTGGATGAGGTTTCCTACGGGTAGTATAAGAAAGGAGTTCGGAACAGACTCCCGATGTTTAGTATCGTAGAAATGTTGTTATGTATTCCATATTTTTAATGCTAGTCATCCCTCTATACCCATTTTTAAGTTTCATTCTAACAAAGCACATTAGCATGACCAGTCGTGTCGTGCGGTCATTTTTTATCATGTTTTACTAAATAACCCACATTTTTTTTGTAATATCTAATTATAACTAAACATGTCAATATGAATACCACTTTAGCTAATACGCACATTGCTCATATCACAACGCAGTACCATGTACTCTTTTGTCGAATGGTTTGTTTCAGCATAACGTCGTAAATAACGTCCTCCAATTTAAGTACATGTGCAAAAACCAATCATTTCATCGAATGGCTCATTCGGCTAAACAACCTATTTGGCTAAACGACCATTCGGCTAAACGACCGCTCGGCTATACGACCTATTCGGCTAAATGACTATTCGGCCAATTAAATGTGTTTTGAATAAAAAAGGTATTGGTCGATACCTTCAGCCTTTCGAAAGTATAATCATAGCGAACTTACACAGAGGCTGGTATAACAAGTTGGAGAAGATACAACATGTATGTTATATTGAGATCTGGAGAGATCATAAACTGAGTAGCCTTTAGAGGTTAGTTTGAGTAACGTTCTTGAAGAACGGACGCACGCATGTCTCAGTACGGACCCGATAAATGCCGGGTACTCAGCTTGGATTTGAATTGAGGACTCAATCTCTTAGGACCTCACGCAATTAAGATTTTCAGGAATTTCCATTTAGTGTTGGTGGTAATTTAACCTGCAGTGACCAGTTTGAAGCTCGCAGAATAACGCCAGATCTGCGACCAAGATTGACCGACGCTTTGGACTGTTCAGTACAAGGTTTCTCTATGCAAACGGAAGTTATTAGTGACTTATTCCGATGTCATACCAAAAAAATGTTAGGAATTGATAGTATTATTCCAAATCGATGGTAAGAGTGGTAAGGAAGATTTTGGTATAAAATGAAAGGTTTTACTTCTAAAAAGAGGAAATTGAGTAAATAGATTAAACAATTTTTTTTTTTTTAAAAAAAGCTTTTTTATTATTTCATTTACAATATACCTAAATCTAGTACTTAAAGCTAAAAAGAACATTTCATTATGTGTTTTTGTTTTCTTTCTTTTATGTGCAATTGGCACGACGACGTGCACTCAAGACATACCGATATTTTACATATAATTTTAAGTTTCATTTCTGTGTATCTGTATAAGTATTATTGTGTGTATAATTCAATGTATGTGTAAAAATGTTTGGGGAAACTTGAGAAAAACCCCGACAATCACTAGGTAAGGACAATACAAGGGAGACATAAAAAGGACAAAGATACGTGCCTCATCACACTATCAGGCAGTCGAAAGTGCGTCTGG
>JANSTU010034750.1:0-11628 GCA_027564075.1 Bolitophila hybrida
ATGTTTTAAATTCAAACTGTTAATTCGCCGTTGAAAAAAAAGTTTGAATATTTGCATGTAGCTACTTTTCAAATTCATTCCCAAGGGTTGTTTTCCTTAAGCGTGATTCAAAAAGGTGTCGGACATAGAATAAATGTTCAAATAATCTGCTATTACGCTCAAAGTATAATTTTGACATACCCCAAAATGGTATGGCTGTTTGCGTTAACTATTTACCTTTAATAATTTATCTTCAGATTTTTTATAGCCCTATCACCCCCACCCCTACGAACAAAAATACAAAAAATGACGTTTTTGCTCGTATTTCCCTTAAATGAAACCATATATAACTACTTTTTTAAAATGAAAGGTATTTAAAAAACCTATCGATTGAAACTTTGACCCCTTCTCCCCTTAAGGGGGTGGTGTTTTATGGTCGGGGAAGCCCCCCTAAAAGGGAAATATGTCAAGTAAGGCAAAATCGCTAGCCGGCTATACTGCATTTTCGCCAAATCAGAATACTTTATGAGAGATAGGGGCAAAAAGATATTTTTTTGTATTTATGTGTATAGGAAGGGGTGAGAGAGGGATAACAAAACTGATGGTTAATTATTAAATGGAGTTTTTTTTTCTTTCGATACCATTCAATCTATAACATTTGAAGTGCATATTGCGAAGCTTTGGCTTGGACTATTCCTGACCGCTTCGCATTGAATATGATTCTTCAGCACTGGAATGCGATAAGTCGATTGGTTTCAATGTCGGTTGTTAGTCTGGCTTTCCTCTTAACGAGAATGGCAAACACATTTGTGGCCTGTTAAAAGAGATGGTTGGATCATTCTATCAGGGGCCCCAGCATGGATTTTCCAGCAGAAAACACCATACTGAAACCAACCCCCGATGTCTCCTTCCTTTTTAGAGTCCATTTTGTAGCCTTGACTCCGGGTTCATTCTTTCAAGTCTGAATTGTACTCTGTCGTCGGCAACGTCTTGATCCCTTGGAATGTAGACTATTATTGATCTGGGAGTTGGTATATCACCCAGACCAACAACAGTCAAATGGAAATTTGGTCCAAAAATGTATTAACCGCTTTCACGAGCCACATATTGTATGCTGCGTCTGCGTTCTGTACTATGAAATCTAAGAACAAACCTAGATTAATTACGATCCGATACGATCCGGGTCATTCATGCTTGCTACCCTAAGCAGTTTTTACGAGATATACTGATCTTACTATAGGTCCTTGTATCTTTTTCGCAACTCTGTTTTGTGTAGATGAAGTGTCAACAGAGATTCTTCTCTTGTGGGCTTCAGATGAGCCTGATAGAGTACCTTTGCTACCTCTTCTTGCTACGGACGAGTATAGCTTTCGCCCTTACCGAACATGGTATTGTCAGCTTTAGTAGAGCTTGTAGGCAGTTCAGAGCTACCAAACAACAAACTCTTCTTTGACGTGACACTATCGGTTGATAATTTGCGTGTACCCGTCCGTATTTTGTGATTCATCAGGCGTTGAACTTCTTACCTGAGATACTGTTCTCGTCTGCTTCTTGGCTAGACGTATCCTCTTGTTTTTTTGTCAGTCTACGCTCCAGCTTCTTTCAATTTCTTGTGAGCCAATTGAGCAAGTTCTCCTTTTCCTTCCTCTTCTTTCATGTTTGCCACAAACATCTCTCTTTTCATCTTTGCTGACTGTCTTCTCACTCCCCGAAATGATTGTCTCTTGCGATGGTCCTCGGAATGTGACAGTACAGGTACAAAATCTGCGAGAGCATTGCTTGGTCCGAAGGCTTCCTGAGATAAACGAATATCAACTTCCATCTTATAATCATTAATGATTTTCGAGGGCGATCTAACTTAGTTTACCTTATTAGATATACTAAGATCAATAATCTGGTCGTCTCTGTCAGACTTAAAAATTATCTTGTCATCCATCTCGATATCGTGCAGATCAATACTCTGGTTGGCACTGTCTGACTTGAGAATTGTCTTGTTATCCATTTATACATCGTGTCAATCCTAATTAATTACAAATATTTACAGAAATAAATTTATGAAGTTGCCGCAGAATTACTAACACAAATATCTCCCTTCCGCTTTTTTGCTCTTTATTCAATACTTTAGGAAAGAGTTACAGTGATCGGATTCAGTTCAAATATGCGCGTTTTGTTCGATAATCTGTTCCATCTATTCCTTTGTTTCCATTTAAAATGGTTTGGTGACTAACTCCCATCTCCTGGGCGATGTCAAGATAACTCGATGATTTCCATGATTTGATTGGTATTCGTCGTCACAGGTTTTCCGCAGGCTGTCTTATCAATGGTGTCGTTTTCACCGGCTCTGAATCGTCGAAACCATTCCTCCGCGGTTCGAAGTGATAGAGTACCATCCCCCAAAACACCATTAATCTAGCGGATTTGCCTTTAACGAAGGAAAACTTCAAAATAGCGCGAATTTCGGCGTAAGTGAACTCCATGTTTACACGCCTATAAACGTATCCAAACTAATCATGCATAACGTTGTTTAGTAGGTTAGACCTTTTAAATAATGTATATTATTGCCCGATACATATTGTACATAGCCGCGAAATTCAAAAGACAAAAAGGCGGAAGGGAGATATTTGACAACCATATATCTCGAAATATAATTTGTAATGTACATAAAAAAAAGTAAAATAAAATTACATTATCTCCTAAAAAATCCAGAATTTTGATTGTAATATAATAAATTTTGAATGACAAATTTTCGTACGGATCTCTTTATAAACATTGCAGCTCCTGTATCTAATCTGCTATTTGTTAGTTTTTTTGTTTGGCAGAACTCGATCAAAACAGACAAGGTATTAAGAAAGGTGATGAGACTTTTATCCCGCGGACACAGGTTCCGAATCACTTTTGAATTTTAAAGTTACGAAATAAACACCATTGTTACTATTAATACGGCATTTTATCGTAGGTATCTACGTTTAAATGCTTTTCAATGCTCCATCAAACTGGAATGCACTGTGTACACATAATTCACAGTCAATCAAACATCTAAAAATACACTGTAAACATGAATTTGTGTGAAAGTCCTTTGTGTGAATGTCTTGCTGCAAGAAAGACTTTTGTACAAAATACTTGTGCATAAAAGTCCACGAACTTTATTTAAACTTGTGTGCAAAAGTCCTCTGTATAAATGTCATTTGCATGAATGTCAAAAAATATGTGTTTGCGCAAAAGACATTTATACAGATTAATATAAATGTCTTTTGCGTAAAAGACTAAGGTTTTTAATTAGCAATTTTCAGTGTCTCGTGTATTTATTGCGTCTGTATGAAAGTCGTTGGGGTATATGTCATGCCGCCATTAAGGAAGAATGAGAGCAATAGTCAGGCATCTTATTGTTGACTCTATTGATAGTCTTGATGTGTAACTAAAACGCATCCCTTTGCATTATTTTATAAAAAATAGGCAGAGCCAAAGCCAAGAAGACGAGGACGAGGAGTGATCAAAACGATAATTTTTATTTATATAATAATATTTTTTATTGTAATAAGCATGAAAGAAGCAGAGAAGGAAAGAGGGCAGAGACAGAGACAGAGTAAAAAAGAAAGAAAGAATTTCTGGATGGGATAGAGATGGATAATGATAATGAAAGAAGAAGAGGTTAAAAGAGGTCAAAGATTATTGGTCTTTCATACACAATAAAACTAAAAAAAAATCTTTTTTATTTTATTTTTAAAATATGCTTATTATTGAACGCAAATCAGGCAAAAGAACTAACTCTCTTGAATACTTTTACTAAAATTCACAAAATACCATTTGATTGATTCCTCCCAAAAATACCTAAGAAATGACCTACATTAGCCATGCGTCGCAATTAATTTGTCTCGCACGCCTTTCTCGACTGCACCACACACTGCGGATATTTATAGTGGTGCATAATGCTAGATGTGTGCATGCATGCATGTAAATATACAATTTAAAACTATATCTAAGCAATTGTATACATATTCAAAATAGATACGTATATACAATATAATTACATATATATGCATGGTTGTGTGTATGTGCCATTCGTTTGCGTCGCGATTTATTTCGATCCTGGAAAGTGACATTTTCGTAACAAGCGCACCCATCTAACGCATCAAACACACAAAACGTACAAGCGCAGTTGTTGCTGTGAAAATAATGATAAATAAATGTAAATACATAAATTACCAGAATGCACACGCGTACGCGCAGACAATAATTCAGAATGACGGCGACGCCGCCGGCAGTGGTGCAATCGGATTTAGAATTTAGATGCATTTTTGGCAAGCTGTGCGAACGCATGTTGTTTAGAACATTGGCGCACGAAATGCGTAGATTCTTGGAAGGCGATAGGAAAATGTATTGTGCTCTATGTACGAGTATATACGATAATATATGGGTCAAACAGGCCGAAACAACGTTTTTCGCGAAAATCACCTTTTTAGTGCGAGCGTACACAATGGGCCAATTAGTCTCTAAAGTAAGCGACGTTTAAAGCGTTTTAGAGCCGATTTCATTGATATTGCGCTCTAACATTAGAATTATTTTCTATTATCTTTATATGGCGACTTTTTTTTTAGAATTTCATAATTTCATCAATATACTTTAAACAGGTGACCTTCATGTTGTTATCAAAATATGTAAAAGGCTGAGTGTTCATGTGAATGTATATGTAAAGCTTACCCCATTCATTGCGTTTTTTATATACTTAGTTATATAATCTATATATATAGATTGTACACAACATCGCCCAACGCACTATCGCACTTATGTATATGCATATATATATATATATATATTATAAATTACAAGGACAATAATTAAATAGTTGTGTAGCGCGGCAGAAGAGCGATAAGCCACCGTGAGCGATAACGATAAGCAGTGGAATTTAATTTCATAAATGTAAAACGTAAATTTACGAGTTTAATTATCTTGTGCCGAGCAGCTGTGAGAATATATATTAAAATATAAAATATATATATATATATATATATAAATACGGCAGCAGATACACCCTGTAATTTGCAATTCCACACACACAAAAAATATACTTGATAACTTTTGAATCATAATGTAGGACCTAGGTCACATTCAATGAAACTCACAACCGCTGTCACCACTGTTCAGTACCAATACCAGCACACGCCCGCCGTCATGCACGTACGTTTCGTCATATACGTAAACTTTACGAACACATATAAACTCTGTCAAATACACGCATACACTCACAAACACAGCGGCATATCGCTCATAGTCAATATAAAACGTTTGTGTTTCGAAAGCGTGTTCAAAATATTTAGTAACCCTGGCCTGCTATTGAAGATCTCTATCATTTTTATATGCCAATGAGTGTGTGTGTGTGTTTATTTGTATATGTGTGAGTGTGCGTATGTGTTTAGCTCAAAACGAATCGTCAACATCGCACATCTCGAAAAATGACAAGAGGAGTGCAATTACGGACGCATACAATAAATTCACTGTATTGTAATAGAAATATACAATCTATAGTTGTTAAATAAAACACAAACACACACATAAATAAGCAGAATTTTCAAGATGGGCACGTGTTGCGTGTTTGATAATAATTGATATTATTTATGTGTTTGTGTGTGTTTGCACGCAGAGATTACGAGATACAATTATTGCGGAAAAACTGCACTGCATGAACTTGAAAGCTTCATAAAATTGTATATAACACAAAAAAACACCGCAACTTCGTAATAAATATGTCTACTTAATACTTAATATTTTTTTGTGCCGTTAGTCTTGATGCATAATTATTATTATTTATCATTACTTGAATATATCAAATGGTAATGCCTTGCATTTTTAGTGGATGCCATTTTTCGAAATACCGACGAATCATGTTTCTTTGCTCTCCTGTATTTCGTAATTTATTATTTAGACACAAGAATGGATATTCAGATGATTTTTCTTAAAAACACTTAGAAATCTTAATCGTTGATAATAATCCTTGCCATGAAATAGTATCTTATATGACCAAGACCTTTTTAATTTTTTCTTTATTATTATAGTTATGAAAAACTACTCCAGAAGGCGCCACAAAGCCGAGCGAAAAAATATAAATATTGCAGATTTGAAATCCAGAGATAATTTCCAATAAGAAAGATAATTTTATTTATTTGGGGAATGCGGCCCCATAAATCATACTTTAGCCCAATACATTTAAAAATTGTTGCTAATTCGATTATTCCGATGATCAATCTTATTCCATATAACATATATTAAACTAGCGCTTTATGTAACATACACTAGTTGTTGAACCTTTTTTTTTTTCGATTTATATATTTTTTATAAATGTAATTTTTTTATTAAATTAAAAACGAAAATAGGGAAGTTTTAGGTTAAGTAAGTTAAATAACCTAAAAATAAAAACACATTATTCAAAAATTGGTGTTTATAAATTAAATTATATCAAATATAAAAAAATATCTAATACTGGATAATCCTGATAAAACATATTCATACATTTAATATAGAATTAATAGAATTAAATAAAAATAATTGTTATTGTTATTGTTTATGTTTTCATTTTTCTGATTCGACAATGTTTTTGCTGGTGCTATTTTAATATATAAATAATATTAAAAATAACCTAAAAATCTAATATACATATCGTTTATTCAATAATTAATAAAAAACAAATCGAGATAATTTGTTTTACTGAATCTATTTGAATAGTTTTATTTTAGAATCGGCCAGCCCAAACCATGATCCGAAGACTTCTAGCAATGCCGATTGGAAAAAAGAGAACTGAAGCAATGTTTATACATTATTGTGAACTTCGCAAATATCTAGTCAGAATTTGCCATAAATTATTAACCCTGCAAAAAAACTTGTTTGAGGAAGGATACGAAGGGAATTATAAGATAATTGTAGGAATTTCAAAATTTAAAAAAGTGTAATTTCCTAAATCTGTTTATTCTGGTAAATGGTAAACATTTTGTCAGTTTACACGTACGTTGCTTTAATCAGAGATGAGAGATGAAAGCAAGGCGATATAGTTCCTGGTCATCCGGATACAGGTCATCCAAAGAATAATGAATGCTTTCAGAAATTGCTGTAGCAGTGGCTTCTTCTGGAATAGTGGCTACGATGCTGGAAGGTTGCCGAACCGCTCAGTCGGCATTGAAATTTCCATTAAACCTTCAAGCGGTTGAAGAACCTACATGTAACATATCGAAACATTTAGCAATATCTGGGAAGAATACACAATGTCGCATAAGTTTTGGGGGTGCATTGATTTTACTCTCAGGCGATTCCCGTCAAACAGTACCAGTAATACCACGATCAACCGCTGCCGCTGAGATCCATGCTTGCCTCAAATCATCAACTTTGTGGCGTTATGTGAAGAAACTTCAGCTAACGACAAACATGCGAGTTTCATTACTAAACGATCCATCTGCCGAAGTGTTATCCAATCAACTGCTAACTATCGGTACTGGTCGTGTTCCTGTCAACGCATCGAATTGATTGATTTCGTTCCCGTCGGAATTTTGCAATTTCGTCTCAACGAAAGAAGAGCTCATCAACAAAGTGTTTTCGAACATCATTGCTAACCATAAAAACAAAGATGGTTGAGTGAAAGAGCAATTTTTGCGACAAAGATGTGAAATGAGTATTTTTATTGTTAAAAAGATAATTTTTGGTATTAGCCATCGATCAAGACATAGTTTTACGCAAAGCGTTGGGTCAGTTTTATATATAGCTGAATTTTGTCAGATTTTATAATAATAAATTAAATCAGTTTTCTATTACAATTCATGTAAACAATTTGTGTATAAACCTTAAATGTTCATAAAAAAGGAGGGTACTTAAAACTGACAGCCAAAACTTTTCTGTTTAAGCCAAATAATGCTGAAACCGCCTAAACTCTGCTCAGAAAGGAATGTTTGAGTTGCATCTAAATTTTAATTATTAACTGTGAAACCCTTAATTTTTCTATGATAAATATTTTTTCTAGTAGCATATCCGTTGGAATCTATTTAAGCAAATGTTTATGTAGAAATAGATGAATAAAACTAAAGAATTTTAATTTTGCATTGCACAACATCAAGTATTTCGATGTTGATAAAGTTTTGGGAAGATGAACTACTTTTATATTTTTGATCATAATGGTTTTAATAATTTGGTACCTCCAACGTCCTTAATTGATCATTTTCAATATTTACATAATGTTATTAATGTTAAAACAAATCTGTAAACCTCCACAATGCTGGAGTAATAATAACATTTAATTTTAAATCGTATGTCCACCTTCTCGCTTAAATCATTGCTATTATAATGTCACTTAATTAATTAATTATACATTGTAATTGCTTAATTCTAATAACAGTACTTTGACATGAATATACACTTAAAGAATACAGTAATTACGGCATGCGCGGCTTGTATTTTAGCGTCGTATAAACTATGCTCGATATATTTATGCATATTTATTACTTATGAGCCGATATTACTTTGTTTTTGCAGAGATTTTCTTTTGTCGCTATAAAAACATGTCACATATTCAATGTCATTATACCAGTGGGAAAATATGGTCTTGTGCGTTAATAAGGAAATATGCATTTTATGGGTAATTTTAATTGAACATAATAGTTTAAGCGTATTTAGAAAATTACATATTATAACAATGTCTATAAGATTTTTAGATAGTATAAATATGCGAGGTATCTCTTTGAAAAAATATCTCTCATCTCATTGGTTTTATCCCTTATGGTATTTAATATACCCGTATGTAGCTTGTGTGCCTTTTTTTAGTTTAATGGTCTTATATACAAGATTATTATTATTATATTACCTAACTGTTGTACCCGATTGACGGGTAACTTTTATATGTCAAGTATAGAATAAATAATATTTGTGTACTAAGTATATGACTAATGATGAGCTATTACTCTACTTAAAATATATCTAGCTTATTACAATGCTAATTTAATTTCAATTGCATAAACAAAAAAACAATTTTCTATTCAATGTTTATTCGTTATATATTTGTATACATATCAGTTGTGTGTGACATAACGCCCGACTGTTCCATTAAATAAGTATAAATAAACATAACACCCAAATTATGCAAAATCAAAATATCCAAACCGAAATGAGTTCACCGAGCATTTTTCCATTGTCATTGCGTTGTATGTTAGTTGGCGCATTAACCAATCACATGACCTATATTACGTGGATTTAGTGCAAGCACTTTATTTGGAACAAACCTATTTACCAAACAAAAATACTTACACTAAATAATATATATGGCATGTTCGATCGTACCAAGAAAGTTTAAGGTTGTTGTGCAAAGGTGTCATTGTGCAAATCTGCGCACGTGTTTATGAAATTTTATATAGACATCATATCATATAGATTTGATAATACCTATATAGGTTTACTATAGCGAACATAAAGGTTTAAATTATTAAATATAAAAGGTAGTTAGCTGACTTGTCTTTTCGTGTGACACGATTTTGAGCATGTTTTTGAATAATATATGTGATCGTTACGAATCTGTTTGAATAACTCCAATTACGATACTGAATATAAGTGAATTCAAAAATATATACCTAAGTATCTATTTGCCTGCATGCAATTTTACTAAGCAATGCTATCGTAATTATGGAATGTTCTATGTTAGCACAGCCTTTTGTATAATATGCATTTTACGATACAATTAACTTTAAACATGAATTAATGGATATCTTGGTTTTGGTATATTATGTAAATATCAAGAAAAATATTTGGGTTCGAAACAAATGGTGCCAAGAAATCTGGGTAGGTAGATAGAAGGAAACCAGACATTATCGGAACATTTAGAATACACTATACAAAATGTAAATTATAAAACAATTATAAACAGACATATGCGACACAATTACCATCAGAATGCGTTTTATATAAATGCTTATGTATCTAAACAGAAAGATGCGGCAAATACATTTTCAGAACATTTACTGAGTGTGTGCAATATATATATATATATATATATATGCTTTATTAAAAACTCATTGTCTCATTTTTTTTATTCAAAGTTAACATTTAATTATTTTATACGTTTTTAACAATACATTTTTTTTAAATACTATATATATTACCGAAGATATTTAATATATAAAGTAAAATTTATCTTTAAAACGTTTTCAATTTTTGTGCACTCATATTTTTTAATTTTGGTACACATTTTTTTATCATTCATTAATTTTCAATTTTATATAAAAAAAATATTCATTGTTTTCGATCAACGTTTTTTTATTATTATTAATGTTGTAGTTTACAGCAAAATTTAACAGTATTCAATGTTTAGATACTTGTAATAAAATTATTTATTTCTAAAAATATGAAAATTATTAATAATAATAATACTATAATTGTTTAATAACTTCTTCAAGCTTTTCTTCTTCATAGAATATGTTTATCATACTACCTCTTATATAAAAAGCTTTTGAGCATAATAAATAATCATTATCTATTAGTCTGATCTTCAGCCAGGCCATGGAGTACATCATACATCTGCTATACTAAAGGTCACTGATGAAATTACCAAAAAAAATTACTTTAAAAAGTCAACAGTTTTGCAGCACTGCATGATTTTTCAAAATCTAAAGCCTTCGAAACTATCAACTATTTCCCCACGGATTCGTTATTCATAGTGTTTATATATTAATAATGTCTTTGTGTTTACAACTTTCGTATGGTGAACCGGAAGTTTCGGTACTTGGTCCACTTTATGTAATATAACAGCTAATCCCACATTAATAATGATCCCAATCATTAAAAGGTCTTTTTGTGCGATACTATAGAATCACAACCACACAGGCCACAGAAACTCTCCTTAAAATAATATGCTGTATTTCAGAGAATACGGTAAGCCAGCCTTTTTAATTTTGTAGAAAAAATATCTCACAATAAATTCATTTATGTAAAAATAAAATAAAAATTACCATAACACTCTGTGCCAAAATACGCCCAAAAAGGTCTCTCGTTTGGCCGTACCAAAAACACTTTGGTGTGTGATCAAGATTTCGCGGTTACGACCTTGCTCGAGAGTTCTGTCGGCGAGTGCCTCTCCTCGATCAAGCTTTAATATGTATATACTCGTATACAATATTATACGCTCACACATGCTCAGTGGTCGCATACGCTAAGTCTCATTCGTCATTTTTTTTCTTTGACGATCTTGTAACAATAATATTTCTCGCCGACTCTTACAAAGTATAAGATACAATACATATATATATACAATATATTAAATAAAATATAAATGCAGAATTGTAAAGATATGGCCATTTATGAACGGCAAATTTTTCCGATGAAGGTCTTTGGCGTAATTATCCCGCGCGAAGCTAAATCGCACGCGCGTAGTATAAATGCTTTAAGCGTTTATGTGTTAAGGAAGCTGACCTTTGGTCAAACTTGATTTTCAGAAGGTCTTGACTTTGCCGTGTTTACATTATGCTCAGTAAATTTGCGAGCGCAAGCTCTCGCGAGATCATTTATATGTATATTATATTTAAAAAAAGACGGCTACTTAATAATACGCGCGACCAGATTTGTGTGGTGCACGCGCATGCGCTTTTTACCTCGGTGAGGATTACAGAGCAATTCGCATGCGTCATGTTT
>JANSTU010034761.1:0-11628 GCA_027564075.1 Bolitophila hybrida
AACTGAACCGCTTGAAGCAGGCGATCGACCAGAAGCGTCCAGAATTGGCCAATAGGAAGGGTGTAGTGTTCCACCAGAACAACGCCAGGCCACACACAACTTTGGTGACTTGTCAGAAGCTACAAGAGCTCGGATGGGAGGTTTTATCGCATCCACCATATAGCCCGGATGGTGACTGCCGCCAAGTGATTACCACCTGTTCCTGACCATGACGAACGCCCTTGGTGGTGTAAAGTTGGCGTCAAAAAAGGCTTGTGAAAAGTGGCTGTCCTAGTTCTTCGCAAATAGGGAGGGGGGTTCTACAAGGGGAGTATTATGAAGTTGCCGTCTAGATGGAACAAAACTGCGCATATTTGAACTAAAATCCGATCACTGTAACTCTTTTTATACAGCATTGAATAAAGAGCAAAAAAGGGAGATATTTGACAACCTTATATAATAAATACATTTTTTTAATTTATTCTGTATTTATTTAAAAGGGATCAGACCATAATCAAAATCTGATTTAACATATTTTCGATAGAAATAAACGAAGTAAGAACTTTCGATGAAAATCTAAAAAATACAAATATTTTTATCATAATTTTTCAAATTACAAATTTGTACAATACATGAGGATTTGGGTAACCCATATATATACAAATTCAACCGCATACATTCGACTACAACAACAATAAAAAACTCCAACCGCACTCTAAACCGTTCTTTGCTTTTAATGGAAATTTATTGTGTGCCTCGCAAATGTTTATTTGTTTGTGTTTTTTTGTTCGCCCCACCAATCGCTGCTCCCGCGCTAAAGTAGATTGTGTGCGCGGATTTGTTGTTTTGTTTGATATACGAGCGCGGTGTTTTTTTGATTCGATACATGAGACAAGCGAATAGCGCAGTACTTTTGATTGCATTAGCTTTCAATTAGGAAAAACATTAAATTTGGGGTGAACTGTGTGCAAATCAGGAGGGAGTTTTTCATATGATTGTTTGATTGAATTTAGATTGAGATTTAAATTTTGGTATTTTTATATTCCTAATTCTCATATAAACTTATTCATTCGTCTTCAATTTCTCAACGCGATTCATTCTCTGCATGCAATAACCGCAGTAGTAACATAATAATAAAACATAAACCGTTGAAAGAAAAAAAAACCTCCCATAATAATGGCCAAATACGATTGTCTGAGAGACCGTCGTGGTTTCTTGCAAGCGCGAGCACGCGCAACAAACATATTATCGATACGCAGGTATGCGGCTTGCCAAGACGCTCAAAAAAAGTCACGAACCAAAATAACGCGCGCGAATGCTCGCTCTTACCTGTTCCTCTTTATACTATATATATAGTTAAACCTCTAATTTAAACGTAAATAACGCCGCAGCCACTTCCAATTGAAATAAAAAGGGAATTCGGTGTTGTTTTCGTGTCAGCGTCGTTCAGTTCCATTTAAAATTGTTAAGTGATTTTGAATTGGTTATATATCGATTTATACAGGTAAAATATGCCACTCACACATACACACATACTATTCAACTGAAGTGTTTTTGCCATATATTTAAAAGTTATTTAATATAAAATAAACCAACATAAAATACAATTTTCAATTGCGAGTGCGAAGTGTTGAATAGCATTTTTTGGTTAGAGTAAATATACTCGTATGTTTTGTCACGCAATACGTTATATTGTTATGTATTGAAAGGTTATTTTTAGTATGTATGCTTATATTTAGCATATATGCATGCATTTGAACGGTTATTACATGAGTTTCCGTTGTTTTTTTTGTGCTCGGGTGCAATTTTATTTCATAACGCACGAACGCCAAATGGATGAATCATTATTTTGCATTATTATTAAAATAAAGTGGAATTGAACTAGCGGATTTTTTTATAATTTATTCTATTTTTGAATGGTTTGTCATTACAAATATGAATAACTCATTTAAAATAATAATTGATGTAAAAAAAAATAATGTAAAAGAAAAAAAATCATTAATATAGACAGTAAAAGTGCAAACATTTAAATGACTTATTCGTATTTTTGCTGCTGTTTGATTAACTTTATGCCATTTTATCCAAATTATTGATAATATTTACGCCCTCGGAAAAACCATCGCCAATTTCAGTTTCTCGAAAAGAAAGAAATCATATACGGTGTTATGTCTGGCGAATACGGCGGGCCAAGCACGCAGATCTGATTTCTCGCTAGAAAGAAACACGAGATGCATCAAACCCTTGGTATAGTAGAATCAAGCCGAGACGGTTGGTAGCGATTCTATATATTTTATCGACAATTGTTTTTTTTTTCGAAGAAACACTATTATTATAGATATTATTTCTTTCTTGCTTTTTTAACTTGATTTTATTTTATCTATTTTCAAATATATTGACATCCAGCAAAGCAAAACAAAACAGTTAATCATATAGCTAAAATTGACCCAGCTAATTAAATAACAATCAATTTGTATCCAATTTACATACATTAAAATTCCACGATGAAATGACTTACGTAATGGCTCCAAATTATACATTCTCATTGGCGAATTATAGAAATGTGTATATGAAAATACCGACGGCGGCGATGTCGGATATAATTAATCCCTGACAAGAAGACCGCGCGACAGACCGACGTGTATATCTTTAAAATTATTCATTATGTGCTCGCAGATACGATGATGCCAGTTACTCGAAAGCGTCTGTTCAACGACGTGATTATGACATTACTATTATAAATCAGATTCATGTTGAGCATATTTTATAGCATAATTATATACATATGTCTACCTAGAAGATGCGAGTGAATAAAATCAGTCTAGGCTGTTGTAGCATCGCGTGGAGTTGTAGACAGAGCGTAACTTTTAGTCGACGCGACGTTTGAATTAAGGAGAGAAAAAAACATGAAACACATGCGATATATTTGGAAAACATAAAAATAGACTCATTCATAATTAAATCAGCGTGCGGGACACAAGGTCGAGGCATAATAGCTGCGTTATTATTAAAGCAAATGATAACCGATTTAGTTTGATGTACAATGTATGCTGCACACACACAGCACAGCATAATAACGCATCTAAAATGTGTTTGTATGTAGAGTATGTAGTGTATGTTTGTATGAACGATCAAAAGGAATTCATGCAGAGCACAATTAATGCTGGCTCAGGCGTTTTGCATAATCATGCTCGCGTGCTCGATATATACAAGCCAAATGTGTAATATGCGAGCAGATTAATTATGAGCGATTGTACACAAAGCTTAAATAAACAAAATGCACAATGCACATGCTTATATGTTATATGGGAAGATGTGTACAGCATTATGTGTGCCTATAAAGGGTCTATATATATTCTAGAATATAGTCTATATATATAGAGTGTGTAGGTTATGAACTCTGACAATGATTGAAATGTGTACGCTGCAGTCGTGCGCACTGTTTGCTTGACGTTCATGTGCAATGTGCATTTATAATGTACAGTTTCTATTGATCAGAGATTAGCAGCATTAGAGAATTAGGAAAATACGGGACTTTGGGTGCTTTTGTGTGTTAGACTACATTTATGGATTGGATTTAAATTCACACGAGTCATTTTGTTAATCAGCTCGTGATGGCGTGCATCATTTATAGGTCACCTCTGGAGCTTTTAAACCAGATTTAATGAAACAATTTTTGACATATGTATATATAATATATACTATACCAGGTATATAAATTAGTATGTAAGAAAAGCGGCTTTTTAGTATAATTTTGTCATTATACGCCAGTTTCTATTTCAAAGCTGAAGAAAGCAGTTGACGTATAATACATAAATATTCTAAAAGTTATTCCAACTTTTAACAAAACTTCATAATCACCTTAGATTTTGCATTATATTGTTGAAAGCAAATAAAACGTGTGCAAAAAAAATCAAAAAGGGCAGATAAATATTTTAAAAATCTGATGACAAATGTTCAGGAATTAATGCACGTAGATTGGCCACAAATTGGATATCATATACATTCCATTTTCCTCTGTTCTTCAAACGAGGGCGAAGACAGCTGCGAGATGCTTCACAATTTCTCTCTGATCATTTTTCTCTTTTTTTGTGTTCTGTGAAAATTATACGTAAGGCGTAGTGGTAGTTAATTATTAAAATTAGGTTAAAATATATACTATATACTTAATTTTCGAAGGATAGCGTTACTAGAATTTTTCCATATGATTTTTATTTAATACTTACCTTCAAACGATACGTGTATAAATTTGACAGCAATCTGACTATTAATTCAAGAGTTAACATATGGCATTTTGTGTGAAGCAACTTTTGTTTTTGAAAAAAAAAATGGAAAAAGGTGAATTTCGAGTTTTGATAAAGCATTGCTTTTTGATTACAAAAAATACAGTGGAAACCAAAAAATGGCTTGATAAACATTATTCGAACTTTGCTCCATCGAGACAAATGGTAGAGAAGTGGATTCCTAAATTGAAATGTGGTCGTACCAGCACAAATGATGAAGAGCACCCTGATGCTGTTATTTCATAAAACTTCAAAAGAATCCACAAATTGGTTATGACCGAAAGTCCACGAGCTTGCTGACATTGTAAAGATATCAGATGGTAGTGTTTTTACCATTTTACACGAACATATGTGTATGCAAAAGCTGTTATGTGACATTGATTCACAATTACACAACATAATCCAAAATACAGTCAGCTGAGTGGACAGCAATCAACGAACCGAACCCAAAGCGAGCAAAGACACAAAAGTCGGCCGGTATGCGGAATAATATTCATCGACTATCTTGTAGGCTGAAATCGCAAAGAAACGACCACATTTGCAAAAGATAAAAGTGTTGTTTTACCAAGACAAACGTGTCACAAATCGATGAAAACGATGGAAAAATATTCATATATTGTCCATTTTTAGCCCCCAGCGACTTTTTCCTGTTTTCAGATCTCAAGAGAATGCTTGCTGGAAAGAAATGTAAGTCCAATTATTTAGTAATCGCTGAAACTGAGGCCTATTTTGACGAGAAAGAGAAATCGCACTATAAAAATGGTATCGAAAAATTGTATGACCGCTATAATCGTTGTATGAATAATAAAATCGAGTTTTGTCAAAATTTCGTTTTTTTCTTACTTATTCTACGGACTTATCTAATGACCTGTTACAGATAAAAATATTTAGTTTACATGAACTTAGTGTTGAAATAAAAAAACGCGCTTGCGCGATTCAAAATTCAAGATTAGTTAAAAACGAGAAAACAAACTTTTGCAGATTAAATTTGTACGCAATATCTCTACCACCATTCTCAAGGGTTATTTTCCCTTTAACTATTTTTTTAGAATTCGAGTTGTTTTCCTAGAACCAGATTCAATAATGTGGCTATAAATCTGTACTCTAACATTACAGGTTAAGATTAAAACCAGAACACATTTTTTTTATTATTTCAACACAAAGTTCATGTATTTGTGAATATTTTTTCCCCTTTTTCAAATTTAAACTTTCACGAAGCATTGAGTATAATTTCCAAAGGCCCCAAATGATACGGCTCCAACTTTTTACCTTTAATAATAAATAATCATTTTTTTTCATTTCCGCCATCCATCCATGATAGAACATTTAGTTGTTTGTTTTTTGTATTTTTCTCAAACGCCCCATAAAGTGTATTTTTTCCCAATCTGTTCCTCCGCCGAAGATATATTTAGATCTTTCCTCCTTTAACTTATCCCTGTCAGTCGCTTTAGTCCTCCATTTATCAGTTATACTGGAATTACTAATTCCTATCAAAATACAAAAGATTTTACAGGCTTAAATGGTATTACACACAATTATCAAAACAAGCGGCTAAGCATTCGAAAGAAGAAGACGGAAGGAAATCCCCAAAGACCATTCAATTAAGTTAGGGTGATAACAACCGTTTTTTGGGATTCTAGGGTAGGGTGGTGCTTTTGGATTTTCTTGAAAAATTAGAGTATAGAAAAGTAGAATTACCGGGATTCTATAATGCAGCTTTACAAGACACATTAAATAAAGAAATCAAAAATGCTTCCAATAAAACTTGATTGTAATTTATTAATTTGTTAACTATGTTTTGTGTACCAAAAAAATTAAATCACCATAATACAGGCTCACCTGGTTAAAAACAAACTCACACATTGAAAATAATCAACATTATAAAATACGATAATTGCATTATGCAAAAAATACCTCGGTATACGTACAATTAAAATTAAATTGCGTAAATTACCAAAAAATATGGCTGAACTTTTAATATGTCTGTGAAACGGGTTTTTCGCGCGCGCGCGCACGCTACTCTGAATAATTGCCTGTGAAAAAAGGCATTTACCTCTTGATTTGTTCATAAGTATGTGTATGTAGCATTTTATGTAAGTACGAGTATATGATTCTCGGTGTACGTGTGCTGTATAAGTTATCAACAAATATACATATGTATGCAAATTATGCTATATATAACGAGCAAACATACGTCGTAACATACAACGATATATAGGTATAATATATTAAAAATACATTATACAATTATACATATAGACTTATTAAATTCTGTGCAATTGTGCAATGGAAATCCAAGAGCACAAGGGATAATTATTATTAAATTAAATTCAGCATAATATAAATGTAGTATCGAATAGCGCGGCATCAGTGCATTTTAGCTCGTACAATTAAAATAAAATGTAATTCAAGTTTTAATTGCGACCAGGTGGTACCTCTCTGCTTTATTTAGGTTGTATTGGTAGTTATATTAATTTATTAGTATATATTTTGTGAATAACGGTTAAAAGGGTAATTTTGATTTTGAGTTATATTAAGTTGTAAAAATGGTGAAATACAATTATTTAGTTTTAATTATCGTATATTTGGTTCGTATTTTTTTAATTTTGCTTTGATCCAATATTTATTTATTTTTAGTACTTTGAATGGTGAATAACTATTAAGTACAGCTATTTTAATATTTTTTGTTTTATTTTCATTTGTGTTTTTTTTTTTTTTGTAATTATAAAAAAAATATTTCATATATATGATAAAAAATATGATTAAAGACAAATGAGTTAAATACACATAATATATTACTTACAACAACCACCGTTCACAAAATTAATACGATTTGTATTCCACAATATTAAAAAAATATAGCCTAATCTTATAAATCTCTTTAAATTTGCATTTTAATAAACACCTGCGCTTAAATTACATCCCATAAAATAACAAGCGTATGTAATAGAATCGATATATACATATATATTCCAACAGATCGCATATAAACTCCCAAGTCATATACAGACATAATTTATGGACGTCTTATCGGCAGTGTGCAAAAGTTACGCCATTTCGACGCGACACCATCGCGGCCCCAAGACAACAATATGCGCGTGTGAAAGTTCCGCTTGTCTTTGTGTGTATTATATACAAAATGAACACAAACACTAAACAGATTAAGGAATCTATACATGGCTCACATCGACATATACCTTATAACTTAGAACACTTGAGGGAATAATCTCAGATACATATATATCTATATATATATTTATATACACTAAATTGGGGTTAACGCGCTTATCGCTGACACCACTGTTCTGCATCACATCAGTGCCGCCAAAAACTTTCACATATAGAATTCTTGAGTCAATCCAGAGTGGAGTGATTCAGCGGGTGCGATTTGTAACACTGCACAATGTTACATATTACACCCTTTCCACAATACGATATAGACTTTGTTTACCCAATGAATACAATGTTATGTAATACATTGCCGTAGTAGGCTTTGTTAAATTTCCACACACTTACCGTATCTTTCGTGTGTCTGGTTGATTTACTTTCCTCACACTGGGAAATAGAAAACATCACGCTTTGGGAAATAAATAATACTGCGTAAACGGAAATTGTTTTAAGCGGTCGATTGCAGCGAAGGCACGCATGAACGTATATAAAATATACACTTGAGCTCGTGCGGTCCCTCACCCGATTAGACATACATCATGTCTGAGATGTATACAGTATATAGTTAGTGTAGTATGTTAGTACGAGTGTATGTTTTTTTTAATACATACTACATGTTATACACGATGAAAGGGACGATCTGAGCAAAGGCGACCGCGCGTTGAAGATTGTTTGTACAAACAAGCGATACAATTAGTATACTTGGGTGCGTTTTGTTTACAAAACGCTGGGCTGACTTGCATTCACTTGTTTTCTGTGTGTCTGTACGCGCACATTCTTTAGCATCTTAATCAAGTGTCGTTTACTTGATTAAGATGCTCTCTTTGAAAGATGAGAAAAATATGCCCGAAACTATATAGGATGCCTGGCGTGCGCATGCATATTGCCTTGAGTATTTAAACATGCTGACTAATGTTTGATTTATGCAGACCTAATTAATTATTCAACTCTTTAAGATTCATCGAATATGTTTTTGAAGATTAAGTTCAAAGAACCTAATTAATTGATGGGATTAATCATTCGGATTAAATGAGAAAATAATAGTGATAAATGTGGTTATATAAAATTTAATCAATTTGCGTAAAAAAATTAAAAAAGGTACAAGTATTTAATTTTTAATAGAAAAAATATATATGTTACTATTAAAAATCAGAAAACCTAGAAAAAAAAATATTAAAAAACAAAACTCACTATGAAAAATAAAAAAATAACTTGTCTATCTAAAATGTACTCCAATATTTGATCAATGTTCATACTATTGCGTTAGAGCATTACCTATACATACCCATGTGTGAATAACACTGTAATCAAACACCACCCACACAATAACGCAATTATTTGTACACGCAAATGCGCTGATAAGAAATTCTATTTCTGCTCAACAACTCAATTAAACCTACGTATGTTCCCATTTCTAAATAGAGTAGAAAAAACCAATTGCAATATTTATGGTTATTTTTGTTGTTGTTGTTTTTTATATAATTGTACCATTGTCTATGTGGTTTTTTTTTGTATATGGGAAAGCCACCAACGCACTATCAAGTTCATGTGTTGTGGAATTTTCTCTTATCAGCGTCAGCTTTTATATAAAAATGCGCATGAAGAAATTGTTTACTCGCTTGATAAGAAATAATAGTGAGTTAATCATATAGACTGCATTATTGATAATATTGATTATATTCTCATTTATTGAGTGCATTTAATGGCTTTGGTATATAAATATGGTGTTTACCTGTATTGTATTTTACAACCTGTAAACAAAAATACTCGAAGAAATGGAATATATTTTGCATTTTTGTATAACATTGAATATATAGGTATAGTTATATATAATCTGATTCTTAGCTGATTGCTTTTTATTAGAGGATCATTAAATATTTCTTGAAAGTAAATATTTGTTTCGTAATATAAATGTTTTATTGTGGATTGTATTTTTTATACCTCAATAATATTAATATTTCAACAAAACTAACTCAAAAAAGTGATAATAATAAGTTAATATTATTTATTTCGTCATATAATATTATATTATATATATTTGAGAATACACAGAGTCTAATCTAATTGAGAGGCGAAAGTGAAAGGAAACAGCATGTCACAGTCATCACGTTCAAGACGTCTGCACGCAAACGCTCACGAATTGCACTTAATTTGTATGTGTGTGTGTGTGTGTATCAAGACTCCAATCTTCGCATTTATTTAGAACGCAGACTTAATATTACTTTTAACCGAATATATTATATTAAAGTGTATATTGTACCATATATTATGTTATAAGAAACACTCTTTTTGCAAAATATACAGTTTTGATCGATACAAGGTCATCGAAATTATGCTCAATTACGCGTTGCTTGTACTGGTTTGCCTGTATGTACATGTAGCAGTACAATACAAGTACATTGTACAATGTACATGCAGCAGCATTGTGAAAATTGAACTGGCCGCCGCGTGCATATTATTTAATGATGACTTTCAGCGGAAAAGCATCTTCAATGTGCATTTCGTGGGTATGTACCAATCAAGCGCTCTTAATACCGTCGTTAATGTCTGTAATTATTTCAAAAACAATTGATTACGGATTGCCGACATCAATTTTATTTGGCGTACATCAATATTTATGTTTAATGACAGGAAGGGCAGTAGCCAGAAGGTAATAATAGTAATATGAAACTAATCAATTTGATACACGTTCTGTTGAACCATCTTAATTAATATTATATTATATAGAGAAAATAAAAAAAATCTACTTATGAAAAAAAGATATATTTCTGCTGACGGTTTTTCACACCTTGGACTTTTTTGATTTGTTTCTTCTTATTGAAAGAAAGTTTAAATTATTTCAATCTCCAGAAAAACATTGTTTTATAATTTTTTTTTAAAATAGAAATTACAGTTTAAAATTATAAGTATAATAATTATTTATTTATTGAAACACATAGACCTGTGGTCTTATACAATAAATATTAAACAATATAATACAATTGGTGTTTAACATGTACAGGATGGAGATAGAAAGATATATATATACAGAAAATTTACACAATATTAACAATGATACAAAGTTCATTAATTATTAAAAAAAAAAAACTAAATTATATAAAACTAAAATATTAGAACTAAAGGTATAGAAATTATATATTTATTTTTGAGAATTTAAAAAAAACTGTATGTATTATATAGCATTTGATCGGAAAATGTAAATTATTGTTGGAAAAATGTGAAGCAAGTCCTTTTAAATGTATCCATAGATACCAAACATCCTGCAAATACTTTTGAATGAATTGAGCAAACATGATCGTTCCATTTCAAGTTAATACTTATAGAAAGGCCAATATTTATTACGGTGCTGGACCATGCTAGATGTTGACTATTAAGTTTAAGTCATTGGAAATGGAACTACGAGAGGGGGAAAACACAATGCATTGAGTTTTATTGCAATTAAGTAAAAGCAAGTATCTTTCACACCAGTGAGAGATAGTCATAATATCGGTGTTAATTATATTAATCTGAGAATCCATCAATGAATAGTAAATTTGGGCATCATCAGCGTACAAGTGATATTTGGTGCTACTACTTAAAACGGTTGGATGATCATTGACAAATAACGAGAATTAGAGCGGACCAAGAACCGATCCTTGCGGGACGCCTGAATTGACGGGTTTATGAGTCTATAAGCAACCACCAATGTCAACACAATGAGTTCTCTATAATTGCTGATTATTTGTTATCAAGGAACTGATAAAGGTCATCGGTAACTTTGAGGTGTAGAGGGGATGTGACTTCCTCTGAAGCCAGACTGGAAATCAGTGAAAAGGGAATGCGAATATATAATATATATAGTAGCTTGATATTTGGTTCTTCATGACAATATCAAGGGCCTTTGATAAGGATGGCAGGATACTAATTGGCCTGAAGTCTTTGAGTTCAAATCAGCGAGTATGTTTGTGGATAGGAATAAGTCTTGCCTGACTCCAAGATTTGGAAAAAGGGGATGAGGAATGAGAAAAATTATAGTTATCGAGGATATATGGAGCAATAACAGGATATAACATTTTGATGAAGTGGAGGGGAAGATTATCTAGGCCAACAGAGTTAGATTTGATTGAAGAAATTGCAATGATAACGTTAAAATTAAAAGGTTTTCACATCGATTTCACTATGGATTGATAATATTTATTGTAAGAGATTCAGAACGTGACAC
>JANSTU010034772.1:0-11624 GCA_027564075.1 Bolitophila hybrida
TCCATTAAACATTTTTTTTTTCATGAATAAATGGTCAGTTGACTTATGTCGTTGACGTCAAACAAAAAAAAAAAAAAGTTACGGTCTCGTACCTGGACCAACGTAAATATTTAAGTACACGAGTTACATCTGTCTCTGTAGTACTTAATCTTCTCTGGAGTACTCTCCGGTAGAGAGCGCTGGGCTCGACCTGACAGGGCGGACTCGAAGGAATATTTGGTAATGGACACCGCTGTCTTTGTTGACCTATCGGTTTTGAACAGAATTTATAGTGATGTACATGCAGTAAAACCACAATAAAATTACTTACACTGGCACCCTATGTCTTCGAATCACTACATTTTTGTTTGCTATTAAATAATCTATTTTATTCTATCATAATCATAACACCTTTTATTGCGGGAAACTCGGCAAGTTACATTTCGGGCTATGGACACCGTTCGTTTCTGCTCAGGAGGAGAAACGATACAAAAATCACTATCCACGTCATCATCATCAGATGATGATAAAGCCATGTTTGCATTGCCGCGTTCTAGTTGGCAGCCTCTTCTGAATTTTGCTCGATTGCTTGAATAAAATTCAATTCGTCGAAGATGACTGGATCGAACGTTCAATTTCCTGATGCTGTGAAGCCGCCTTTAATTTTACTTGGATTCAACGCGCATTCAAATATTTTACAGACCAATCCAGGAATATGACGGTTTCTAACAACAAACAACAAAGACGTGTAAATTGAAAATTGAACATTTTAAAGTATTTTTTTAAGAAAACAAGGGTCTCATGCGTCGAAACAAAGCGTGAAAATCGATGCCTTCACGAAAGAGTACCTTATTATTGCATGAAGCTTGTTGACATTGTTCTTCTGTCAGGCTCAACATTGAAACTTTTAAACGGCTTTCACTGGGCTGAAGCAGGAGATCGCCCGAATTCTTAACAAAAATATTGACGATCGTTTTGCAAAAGGCCTTGACCCTATTCATGGACGTCTGTTCGGGCGTCCGAAATAATAGGCGAGGATGGCGATTAATAAATTTATAATACCCGTCGTGCCAGACAGTCCTTATCCCACAATGTCGGCTAATCCGCACCTATATTTCTTCCGAGCTGATAAGCCAATTCCTTGAGTTCGTTGATTTTCATGCCGCAATAGTGGCAAGCACATGTCAACATTCCGTTCTCCTGGGCCGGAGTAAAGACCTTAAAATTTAACCGTAGAAACAAATGAATTAGTTGAAAAAAAAATGCAAGATGCATTCGAAACAAAGGTAAACACTTAATTTACCTGATTTGCAGGCACCTGTTGTGTACATCTACGAATTAAACCCAACAAAACATCATCTTCGACGTTTGAAATGATGCCCAGCTGCTCATCGATTTTCTGGAATGGATGGATGAATTCATTCAAAGTAATTATTGCAATTAACATTGCTAAGCTAACAGTTAACACAAAAAAATTCACAAAGAATCCGTATTTATAATTTGTATTTTTGTTTTTGTTCCAATTTAATTTAATTGCAGTGAAATTGCGATTATTTTCCTTTGAAATTTCGCGCAATTTCAGCATATTTAACCAAACACACATTTTATGCGAAAAAAAATATGTGCCCACAACCAGTAAAATGTTGGTACCCAATACTGTGAAATTCAGAGCTTTATAAAAATGACCATGAAATTTTTCGGTGCGGACATTTTGATTGAACCTATATAAAATCACAAAATATATTGATTTTCCTTTCGAAACCGGACCCATATTTTGCATTTTTCATATGAATTGTACTGTCAGTTTTGAAATATGTGGCCGAGCGTTGTCATGCTGCAAAATCATTTTGTCATGTCATCATCCGGCCATGGTACTCTAAATTGCAATTTAATTTAATTTATTTATTATTTATATAAACATGGAGTGGAAAAGATCGTGATTCATAATAAAGCACGATTGTGCGCTAAATAATATAAAAAATTATTAAAATTAAAATTAAAACAAAATTGTCAGATATACTGACTAATTCTTTGATTTATGACAATATTTATATTTATTTAATCTAGAAAATTAAACATAATTACGATAATCAAATACAATTCATTAAAAACCATTACAAGATACCGCAAACACATCCATAATTAATACCCATAACATATTCACTCTCAATACCCAATCAATGTGTAATAAATACCGGCCGCAACTTACACGCGCGACCGTCCGCTTTATCTCGACAGACATTATCTTTGTGGCAGCATGTAAATTAAGGTAATATGCAATACCGCGTCGTTAACGCATTTACGATGTCGATAAAAATATCTATACTACGAAGAAATCTCAGGTACCTTTGAATGGGCACCCGCACACACATTACACTCACACTAATGCGGTCATCTTCTGAAGAATTCATAATCGTATAAACATTAAAACGCCAACTCAGACGCTTTTCTGCTACGCCACTAACTTCGCTGTAGGTTTTAAGAACATAATTAAACAATAACGAAACAAATAATAAATCATAAGTCACGAGTTAAAACGTATATGGTTTAGTTTATAGAATTTGATAATAAAATTTGCACAATACTCCTGCGCAAGGCTTACCTCACGAATATGTCATAAAACGTCTGCGGTAACAATTATATTACACCTAGTTTATACAATTTATACAGCAAACATCTTAAAAACATATTCAACACGCTCGCACGTCCAAACAATTCATATGCTAATCCTTTGTGAGTATATTTTAAGTATATAACCTAGAGACTCGTTTCAGAGACCAAACTCAATTATTGAGAGTATTAGCTAAAACGTTTTGTTAAATGGACAATGTATAACTTAGACATATATGTCTTCTTTTGATTTTTATTTGCCTTTTCTTGGAACAATCTTTGGCAAGGTTGACCCTGAGTCTGTAGGTCTTTACGATTATATAGGGTCTTATCTCAATATGTTATGCAAATATATACATTAAATAGTTTACGGAGATTATTTTAAAGAAAAGAAAATAAAAAAAATATATTACGATTTACTTTGCTTATGATGACATAATTTTTGTTTATTTTTGTCTTGTCCTAGCATTATTTAAGAATATTTTTAAATGTTTTATGATAAATATTTGAAACTGGGAAAGTGTGAAATTCTCTAACATTTCTGATTGACAGATAAAGTGAGAAAGTATCAAATATTATAATTAATTTGTCGTTTTTTTTTTTAATTAGACTTTTTCGTTACAAATTACTTTTATTTTGTTTTACGTTTGAAATTATTTGATAATGGAGCAACAACAGCCATGTCAAAGTGCAGCTATTACCAAATATTTATAGGTATTTTATAGATATAATTTCATTTTAATACATTTGGAGTTGTTACAGCTCATATTTCTAAAAATGCAAAAACATCAAGATTTCCGACATACTGTCGGCAATCTTTCAATGAGTTTCTGAAGTTTTCGCAAGTCAATAGTTTCCCCAAAAAATCAAAACAAAAACATTCCGACGGAAGTGTATAATTTAAAACTAAACTGCATAGTCGCAATGATCAGAAACAGAATCCAACACATTAGCGTCAGAAACCCAAATTAGTAAAACAAATATTTTATATCTGTTATTTATCTGGTTCGAATGACCTTTCATGTTTGCTTCGCTGAGTTGAATAAGTTAAACGATGACCCCGATTTTTTTGGCGGAAAAATAAGCTTTTCGGTCGAGGCTCAATTCCATATCGGCGGCTATGTTAACAAGTAAAACTGCAGGACCGTGTGGTGTGAATGTTGGAGTGGCAGCGTGATTGATCCCTTCATTTTTGAAAACGAGGATGACAGCGCTGTTACGGTAAATGGTTAACGCTATCGAGACATGGTAACCGTCTTTTGCTGCCTGATTTGGAAAATATTAATCTCTGGTTTCAACAAGGCAGCGCTACGTGCGACACTGCAACCGTCTGATTAGCCTTTTTTTCTGTGGGGTGCATTGAAAGATAAAGTCCCAAACAATGGATCAATTAAAACAGGAAAGCAGAAATTGCCCAAATTGGCCAGGAAACGTGGAAAAGTGCTCGAAAATTCGTATTCCCGGATGACTTTTTATTTATTTTATTTTTGATAACCTTGAGCCGAACAATTGTGATAATTCCAAAAAACATAATAGAAGCGATGATTTTTTCACAATCGTTCTCGTTGAGAAGTTGTGATGAATAAACCACAGATATAAAAGTAACTAAAAAAAGTCGGTGAGTGACAATTGCCTATTTGCTCGACCGTGACAATTATCATTTTCTCACTTTTTGCTGAATAGCAGTCAATACGTGGAAAATTCTCGTCACGGGCTACGATGTCAAAGCAGAAACATCACATTTCCTATGTTTTAGCATGCCTTGGTCTTTTGTAACGAATCATGACCGGTTTTAAATCGACGAATTTTGGAATCTTGTCCGTACCAGGAAATTTACATCGAGTAGCTATAGTAGATTAAAAGCACATTCGTCATCGATGTGAGTTCCGCGTGCATAAAGCCTAGTTAAGGAAATCAGTAAATTCCGGATGAACGGTGGGGAAAACAGTTATTTTGAGGCTTTATATAAAATAGGCTAGGTAATCAATATTAAAAATACAAATTTACAAAAAAAATACATCTAAGGAAAAAAGAAAACTTTTAGATTGATTTTAAAGTATTTCCTAGACATTTTACTTGTTTACATTTGAATTGCCTCTAATTTTACATTTAAAATAAGCCGAAGTGTACCTAGTTTGATCGTTATTTCGACACAATTATGTCTATAAAAACTCAAAAAGCTTTTCAATAGAATTCAACACTTACGGTTGAGTGCCAATAATTTACAGCGAAATATTATTATTTTGTTGTAATATAGAAATCCATATTTTAATTGACACAGGTGCCCGGACTCATGGTGCTTAGATATATGCCTATCCTGACCCGAAAATTGTATCGGTACAAGAAAAATAGGTCCTGACACAAAAATCACATCAGGACTAAAAAAACGCTTTAGAGAGGAACATTTTATATGTTGTCATATATATTTTAGCCCGCTAAACACGAAAATGACAATATTAATAATTTCTATGGGTAGGATTTCGAGATATGATTTTTTGAATAAAAAACGGATGTAGTCCCATATTTTACGAAGAAAATGAACTGCGGTTGAATAAGATCTATGGAGAAATAACGAAATTATGGACAATTGATTGAAAGTAAGAAACTCTCTTTTTCTTGATTTTTTATCAACAAGTCCTTCTATTCAAATAAGCGATGGCCAAACGTGACAGTTACATACACGATCACAGCCAAATCAAATACAATTGGTTACAAAACCTCAAAAATATATTATGTTCAGAGAAAAAAACATAAGTTCAATAAATACATTTTTAATTTACATATTCAATATTACTATACATCTTTTTTATAAAAAATAACTAGTTGGTCGACATTGATCTCGTTTTTTCACTGCAAAAACGAAGCAAACTTTATAAGTTACCATCCAAAAGACGATTTTGGCAGTCTGATTTAATATGTTTTAACACAGAAATTGTTTGCCGAACATGGAAAATACTAATTTCATTATGAAGAAGCGGATATTTATTTTACTTGACGTCAAAAATGTATGCCGAAAACATCTAATAAAGTCAATGTCACATAGCAAATTAGACAGTTCTTACTGAGATTTTGGCAATTGATTCTTTAATTTTATCAACATTTTCACTCGCTTTTACATACGTTTTTAAAAACACAACAACCTCTATTCGCAAAGCAAAGAAATTTTCTAAACATTTTCCTCGACTTAGCCTCCTTACTACGCAGTACAAGGACAAATCTTTGTACTCAGCACCGAATTCGCCCAGAAAAGTTTTAAAAACTCTGGTGCATTATGGCCACCACGAATTTTGTTCACTATTTTCATTACGGTAGCCATTGTTTCTTTCAATCCGACATACACTCACATTCTCCTGGTGTATTATGCAGTGAACAGAATGAACTTCCGGGTTTGCTCTCGCTAAGAAAATAATTTCTCCGAAATGCTGTATTCGGAAAGAGTAGCCTCAAAAGGAATATACATCGCAAAAGTTCTTCATGAATGTTCATGTCTGCATCAATGGTTTGAACAAACACGAGCATTTGACTGGTATCGGTGATGTCTGTGGATTCATCAAGAGCAAGGGAAACGGAAACCGCAGAATCTATCTTTAAGTCAGTTACAAGGAACTTATCTACATCTTGTATTCTTCTGGTGACTGTTTGACATGAGAGTGGAATCGATTCTATTGAGCTTGCTAGTTGATTTCCATTTTCGCCAAGGCATTTCAGCACAAATACCATTGTTTTCTTTATGAACTCTTAGTCGGAAAACGTGTTTCATCACAAGAATTTTCTAAATGAAACTCGTTTTTATAGTTTAATTTTCCAAACGGAAAAGCTGCAGAAACTTCTGACACAATTGGAATTGGACGATGTTACAGATCTGGAATAACATGTGTATCATACATTACAAAGATAAAAAGGCAATTTTTCATACCTTCACTCAATTTTTCATAATTTCATTTTCTCTATAGATCTTCTTAATTTCAGTCAATCTTTTATTTCTTTCGTAAAAGTTCCCTCTTCACATACTAAACTAAACATTGTTATGCTCATTCAAAAAAAAAATAATATTTTCCCCTGTTTTTCTTTTGATTGCACAGAAACTAATGGGCGGATTGACAAGTTGTTTTTACAAAAAAATAGGTAATTTAAATCTTCTATACTACATAACCACTTCGGTTAATTCTAACTCAATTTATGTTCAATAATGTGACTACGTTCGTTTTTTTTAAAAATCATATATCCATACAATCTATCCAATAGAAAAAAATATTGCCATTTTAGAGTTTATCGGGCTAAAATACACAAGAAAAGTATAGTGAAACACAAAATATTTTGTTTATTTTGGTGCCTAATGTATTGGGTCTAAAGTTGTATTGAAGCAAGTATTTTTTCAATATTTATTATTAAATATGATTTTCTTAGTTTCATTTAGGGTGCGAATGATAAATATGATCAGTTGTCTACTAGTTGATATTGTTTACAAATTATGGTACAGAGATAAGAGATGGTATAAGAGATTAAACACATAAATAAGAGTTATAAATGTAATGTAATGTTTGTTAAATCAAAACATTGACTATAAACATAAGTAATAACAATTTTAATTTATTATATTGTACAACCCTTTTAGACAACATATATAATTATAAATCGAGTTATAAATGCTGAATAAATTAAAAAAATAAATTAAATAATTTAATATATATTGGGTGTCAATGCATCTTATTTTATAGCTTCGTGTCGGCAATGATGTCTTTAAGAACTCACTCAGATCGTCAGTCATATGTATTTGTTATACTCAATATAGCGTGTTTGATATAGCCACTGGCGACTAATCATTCATTTTATAATTTATAAATATATCGTCGTATAATTTAATATATTATTATCTAAAATCTAAAGGCACAAAAAACCTTCCACTTATAAATCGGATGTTGAAAAATATCCATTTAAATGCAGACTCCATAGATGAGAAATAAACAAATAAGCAACGGACGCATTTCCATTCAAGCCATCAAAGAGATTTAGTTGAAAAAAAAACCGAAGTCACATAAATGAATTAATGTAAGAGCGCATGCGCAGCTGTGACCTGAGCACGTTCTCGAGATCGGCACTTTTTATACATTTGATCTAAGAATTACTATATGCCTATGGGGTATTCGAGAAAAAGATCGTTCGCTGTATTACCAGAGATTGGGTGCTAGTTTATATATGTTTACGAGCGCAGCTGAACGGATTTACAAACAATAACAAAAATAAACTATATATATAAAACAAATATAGCGACAAAACCATATTTTGTTCAATGAACACGTTTGTTAATATTTTTTGTTTGCTTTTGTGTCGTTGTCTCGGGCTTCATCCGCAACAAGTTGTTTTATTGACATTTCACAAATCGATAGAGTATCGAATTACCAGTGTGTTTGGGCAATGGGACCGGATGCAAATTGGTATATAATATATTATATATATTCAACAGATCAATTATTCAAAAAACAAATAATGTTTTTATTTAATTAGTAAAAGATAATTTACCGGCCAAGTTTGTATAAGTAGAATATTTTAGTAAACCAACGTAAAATAACATAGTCGAGCGTCCTCCATCTAACCTTCAATTATTTCACAGGCAATGCTTCCGCTATGACAGCGGGGTGTCCTGAAGTTTTGCGTGGGTTGTATATATACTATATGCTGCTCGTGTGCACGCATACACCAGAGCATATAAACAAACCTCAACATATTGCTATAGTTCAAACATAAATACATAATGTGTTTGAGTGTGTGTGTGTGTATTTGAGTGTTCAAATGAATATTATGTCTTATTTATGTTTGCATGCGTACACTCGATTGTTTATGGTGAATTCATCTAAAAAGAGTACATACACTTTGTACCTTCGTTTGTGTATGTGTGGGTGTGTGTATTGTGTAATCATACCATATCTCCCTATTCACCTGCAACAGCGAGTATATTTTTTTTCGATGGTGTTATATCTTAAATGTGTTGTTTGTATACCTAATAATACTGATACACATCTATACACATTACACACGCATACATGCATAAGCAATATAAGCATACATCTATATCAAACGTCACAATCTTACGCCGAATTGATTATTTGTATACATTTCAAAATGTTTCTGTTTCTATGCGTTTTGCACATCGATCTCATAACGAAGTCGTTAAAAAATAATCAAAGGAAAGCGATGAGCATAAAATCAAGCTGTGGAAAACTGGAAAACACACTCACCCACACATATAGAGGAAGAATATCCCAGAGGCACACGCGTTTGTTCATAGAAAAAGTACTTGAGCACACATGTCGAAATTCCCGAACGTGGAAGTGCGGTTCGTATATTACGTATTAATAACGACGAGAGCCTTGTGCGTGGTAGTGTGTTTGTGTTGGAGTATCTTAGCAATGTTTACACACGCAAGCCCTGTATTTCTTGCGCATGCGATAATTTATGCAAAACTGAGAACTCATGTCGTGATGGCAAAGTATCAAGTGGATTGATAACTAATTGCAGTCAATATGTTTTCGCCCATTTGCTTGAACCGGTTGTTTCAAGTAATGATTAGAGCAAAAGCACTATTTTCATATTAAAAAAAACCTAATATTTACAACGAAATAAGGATTGTCCACAATAAATAATAACAAAAGCTCATTTGGAGGGAAAGGCTAAAATTTGTAAATGCCAAGAACTCGAGAAGGGATACAATTTCCAACGAATACAATGCTTTAGACTTGGATGCGTGAGTTATTTCTTATTTCTATAATTTTAGGCTTATTTCATCTCTTAATTTTTCCTATATTCGCTCGGATGACTTCCTACGTTTAAAGTACTCAAACATAAAATGAAAATTGCTAGCGGTTGTGGCAAAAGAAAATATAGGCTGCAAGACAACTTGTGGTGAATAAGAATTCAAAAATGCTGCAACAGCTGTCGTTGGTGTTTTCGCTTTGAATACCTGGCGAATCCTCGCGTTTTGACGACGAGGAGGATTACGAAATTATTGAAACTAATGATCGAAGCGTTGCGGCGGAATCATTCATGCTCTTAGAAAACAATTCGATTTGGTAAACCAGCGACAATATGAACCCGACGGAAGTAGAAAAAATCAAGATGGATTCACATTCGAGTACTGTTAAGGTCATTTTCAAGTTTTTGTTTTACCAAATGTACTAAATTGTTTTAAACGATCAATATATATTTATATGCAAATATATGCATTTTTGACGGGGAGTCGATGTTAAAAATTCGATTGTCACTAAAATTAACGGTGTTTTTTTTAGCTAAAAAATGGCAATTAAAAAAAAAAAAGAACGATCAAACATTACATTTTTATGTATTGAAAAAGCCTGCAAGCTTTCGGTTGAGTAGTTCCTATTTCAAAAATGCTATTTCGAGAAAAACGCGTTTAAAGTTTCAACTTAATACAACTTACATAGAGTCATCTATTTCAGGCCCATATTGTAGTCTTTCACATAAGATGCCGCTTCCAAAAATGCAATTTGGCAGTTGCCTTCTCATAATTCTTCCCACACGAGTGCTCACGGCCGCGCGCTTCTCTGCCTCTGCAATCATCGATTTTTTCCACATATGTGACCACAATTTACTCTGATGGCGTTTAGGAAAAATAAAAATGCCTTGGATCCTTCGTTGAACAATGTAGGCTGCTATGTTGTCAACAATCGCTCCACACAACACGATCTGAGATCAATACTACATAAGGAGTGTACCGAATGAAATTGTTCATCCAAACGTTCGTAAAAAAAATATCCATTAAATGTTTTTATAAACATAAAAATATATTTTATTGTCTATTAATTTAATAAAGAAGCAAAAACTTTTTTAATTTTATGGACGTCTGGAATACTGGCGCACTTTTTCTTTTATGTTGGCCATCATATTCTGCACAGTGTTTTCTGTTTCTTTGTAACTGGCTCCTCTTCCATTTTTTCTTAAAATCTTCCTTGATATTGGCTGTTTTCTTTTCCTTCTTCAATTCTTTTTTTACCAATGCCCAATATATTTCAATTGGACGAAGTTCACGAGTGTTAGGGGGATTGGCGTCTTTTGGTACAAAGTCCACGTTGTTGTTCTGCAGGAATTCCGTCTTTTGCGTAGTGAGAACTAGCTAAGTCTGACCAAAAGAACACGGGACCATTATGTGATGCAACAAATGACAAAAGTTTGCAAGCATTCTTTAAAATACATTTCTTTGTTCACTGTGCCTTTTGTGATAAATGTCTTACTGCGTTGACGACACTGGCAAATTGCTTATATATAAATTCCTTCGATCCCTATTCGGGACATAGGGCATCAGCAACAAAGTTGCGCAACTGGACGCGGTTGACGGAAAAAGCCTTTATCGCCGTCCACGTCGTTTTCGGTCTACCTCTGCTACGACTTCCTTGCGGGTTCCATTGCAGCGCTTGAGCGCTTGATTGCATCAAATCGCACAAACGCAGACACCTCTAAAATGTAGAGGCAATTCATTTTGACCGAAAGGAATACCAGAGAATCTTTTGGATAGAGGAACCCTCTGCCCGTATGCAATGCTAGAGAGTTTGAATCTGATGACAGGTTCCTTCCTCCTTCCCTTGTCTTCCAGGTTAAACATCCTTAGATAATTCGGAGTTTATCACTTGCAAAATCCAAAAAATATATTTCTTAAAAACATTACCTCATTTTATACACTGACCCGATCCGCGAACCGATTTTGATAACCTTTACATGGATGTCTTCTATTGACCCCTAACTGCAAGAAACATAGTTTCAGTCTCCCACCCCAACACCCGCAATAGTTACCAAATGTACGTTTGATCGTTTAGTGGTCGTCGATGCACATTCTATGTTTTACAGGAAACGTTGCTATTTGTAAAGGGAAATTGAAGATAAAAACAAGTTGATCAACTACAATAGGATTTTATCTTTACTGGATGTTGATAAGTGGTTTTTATATTGAAGAACTCAAAATGCCTTATGTATGCTGATGATTTGAAAATATTCACTAGAGTCGAAACGGTATCTGATTGCGAAGA
>JANSTU010034783.1:0-11623 GCA_027564075.1 Bolitophila hybrida
ATTATGTTTATAAATATCTGCATCATTAGATTTAAAAAATATGTTAAAGGTATGTATTAAAATCGCGATATAACACTGAAATTTTAAATGAACGAACTTCCATAATTTAGGGTAGTATAACGACAACAATTATTCAAATGCCTAAAAATTATAAAAAATCAAAATTTGAATAATATTAATTTTTTTATTTTTTTTTTGAAAAATATATATATATAAAAAATTAACTTTGACTATGAGTAAAATTAAAATTTGAACGTTTAAGATGAAGCAATGTGTTATTATGAATTTAAAAAAAAAACTATAAAAAAATATTACAAGAACGTTAAACAGAAATAAAAAATATGTTTTTTTATATAATAAAATAATACATAAATATAAAAAAATGTTTAAGTTTTACTATAGAAACAAAAAAAACAATGAACATAAATAGAACTTGAACTATAAAAAAACGTCTGGAAAAAAACAAACAGAAATACAACGTTTTATGAAAAAAAGGTAAACTTTTACTATGGATTTAAAACAAATATGTAAAAACGTTGAACTTTTACTTCAAGAACGCATCAAACTATAGAACAAAAATCGTTAAGAATAAACTAGAAAAAGAAGCTTTTCTATGTTTCAAAGTAAACAAGTTTTAAATTTGAAACAACGTTAAACATTTACTAAAAAACTGATTTTTACTCCAAAATGTTTAACTGTCTATATAGATGGACATTTTTTTTTTAAAAATGTAACTTTTTTTAAAAATATTTTCCGTTTTATGGAAATAAAAACTTTTACATATATTTAAAAAAAAGTTTTATATAAACTATAGAAAAAAAATAAAACAAATTTGTACTTTAACTTTACAAGAAAGTATCGTCTTATTATAGAAATTTGTTTTAACTTTTAATATAGAAAATAAGCGTTGAACTTTCATTGTACAAAATGATCGTTACATTTTTTTATATTGAAAACCTCTTTAACTATACAAAAAAACTATGAACTTTTACTATATGAGAGAGATACTTATACGAATATAGTTACATTTTAAAATAAAGCATACTAGAAGTTTTTTTTATAAATAATATAAGAACCCAATTACATATTTTGGAATCAATACTATGTGTCTTGCATATTGTTTATTCGACAAAAATATAAATGAACTCACATAATCGATAACTATAATTTATGTTTTCACCATTTTTTTGTGTTTTTTTTTTTATAAATACACAATTTATGCTGAAAGTAATACAAAAACTACATAAAAAACAGCGTAGTTTGAAGTGTGTGTTTTACATGAAAGCGTTACACACGTGCACATACACTTTACATGTTTTTTCTCCAAATATATATACAATATACATAATTTGAGCATTGTAAATGTAAATTATGTTGTGCTATGTGCGTGTGTGTGTTTTTTTTTATCAAGTATATATTTGTATAAACCACTTCTCACATATATACGTGATCGTAATATACAAAACGACCGCTCGAGGTAATTAATTTGCCCGCATATGCATTCGTTGTTTAAACGAGAGCTTCTATAAAATATATGTAAACACCAATTCTGATAACTTAACACGTAACCAACCCGCACCACCAAAATATATACAAATGAAATTCCATTTTACTGGGACCATCATGTACATATTCGTACAATAAAGCGAACAAACAAATAATTTTTTGTCTTTCAATTTAATTGTTTATTTTTTGTTTTAATTTAAAATCACTTAATCCGAATTCGGCTCGATAAATATTATACATTTTCCATGGAATTAATCAGTCACCACGCGCAGAAGTCTTAATTATCGCGTGTCGCATGCGCTGGTACACGCTACTTGGCTCAATCAGTTTTCTCAATCGAACAAAGCCGCCGAGTTTAATTGAGCGGTTTGGTTTAACGTTTTTGTGAGTGTGTACTATTAATGATCACTTTTGAGGTTTTAATTGATATTTTTCGGGATTGGAATTGTGGGTTCAGGCTCATTGTAAAGAATCTAGGGCAACATTATGCCAATTCATTAACTCTCTGACATTATTCAAAATTGAATGTTAGCTCTTAAGGTCTTGAATATATTTAGATAGTTGAACAACATTCAATATAAATCAATTTAAAGAATTGCCTGCCACAGTAATTGAGTGAACTTGCAGCATAATTATTGTCTCTAACTCTACATAGCAAAACTCAATTAAAAACATTCACTATATATCTATATATTATATAAATACACGATCAACACTAATTGCAATGCACTCGCGTTTTAAGACTTTATTTATTATCAGATGTTAAACATCACGTTTCCACGCAGCGACCGACATATGAGATTGACAATCGAATCTGAAATCCGCGAGCGGCATTTGTACAAATCGGCGCGCACATCGAATCGATTTGAAAGTACTGATAATATTGTATATTAGTGTACCTATATTCAACAGATTTCTCAGGTAGCACAGGCGCGTGCGCTTTTATTTTAGACAACTATTGAAATATACAATGTTATTAAATGTAATAACCGAGCATACAATCGCAAAAGTTTCGTAATATATGTATTAAAATAAACGGCTGGGAAATTGTATACTTACGTGGTTATGTATATTTTATAAATATATGTAGGTGGCAAGCCGTTTATTTCCACGTATACACCAAAGGAACACCTCTAATCAAATGCATATGCCGCGCATTCGCGAAACGTTTATGCTCATTATACACACACATATATATATATATATATACATAATATATTTTATATATTCATGTATTACATATTCATATTACATATACAATATAACTAACACATTACATAATTGCATATATAGAGTACACAACACCGATTATATAAATGTATATTTATTTTTATACTTATTTTTTTTTTGTTTTGTATTATTTTGGCTCTGTTTGGCACAAACAAACGCGAACCATAAGTGAGTTTATTTTGAAGTAAATGTCAGTGGATTTAATTAAATTTTCTTGCGAAACCGTGAGTGCATACAACTACAATCTTCGAATGTCTGCCCGCCCGCCGTGCACGTGGCTTTTGCATGTATACAATAACTGTATATATAAATCTATATATAAGTCTGTGCCTTATGCGACTGCTCTCCGCCCACGTGTCAAATAGAAAGTATCACGATTTGCAGCGACTTGTGACAAATCATTACCGGGATTTCGTTTGATTCGCATTGAACTGTCGACCGGATAATTGGCGTTCGCGCCTAGCCCATCATCAGCCTCAGGGAGTGTGCTGCTTTGTTTAAATGATGCTGTTGATCCACCATTCAGACAGACGTTGTTGCGTAGCCAATTCATGGCCTCATTTTTGCCGGACATTTTCTTGCGACCATTTATGTGGGTGGTCATCGTGAGCGTGTTCTCCTCTTTGTTCTGCAGCAAACGGTGTTTTTGCATCAACTGTTTATTGTAATACGCTGCTGGTTGAATGCCGGGGCCACCCCGTTGAGCGGACATGTACGAGGAGACATGGCGGCGGCCGCGCTGTGGTATAAATGGGTCATCCGAATAGTCTGTTCCTACGTGAAATACATATTATAATATATTATTTATAAAAAAAATCACTTAGCGTGTCTTACGAAATCGCGGCTGCAAATCATCGTCGTGACGCACCATTATGTATTCGGGCTCGTCCACGTAGAATGGTACTTCACGACGTCCCGATAGATTAACACTGTTCCAGATGTTGATGTCCGAGAAATATTCGGGTGGTAGCATTAGCTGCTTGCTCCAGTCAATGTTAGTTGGCAGTCTGTTTGCAATCGAGGCCAGTTTTCGAATGAATTCGGGGTGCACGTATTTGGGTTTGCTGTAATTAATTGTTTTTGTATTTGAAATTCATTTAGAAAATTATAAAATAAGTGTATTATTTATTTATTATAGAAAATATGATTTTTGAACAAAATGATGTATATTTATTTAATGTATATGAATGATGCATTGGTTGGTAAAGGATTTAAGAAACAAATTGCTTACAAAATGACAATAAACAATACCAAAACTAACTCAAATTTGAAATCGCACATGGGGAATACAATTTTTTCCTTATCTCTATATTAATTAAATAAATGGAAGCTGAAAGTCTCCACTTTAAATCCGTTTTTTTTTTTTTAAATCATTCACCACCGAATTTGAATCCTATTGAACATATGTGGGACATTATGGGAAGACGTTTGCGAAATCTTTAGATCACACCTTCCAATCACCGCGAACTTGAGGCAGCGTTGAACCGAATGTGAAATGAAATACCCCAATTGATTTTTTGTCAAAGTTATTCTCTTTTGAAAATATGTTACACACATTTTTTTTTTGTTTTTTCGTTGTTGCACTAATTTTTTTGACGAGTGTATAAAAAATTTTCAATTAACCACGCGATTATTTGTTGGGTTCGATGATGGAGTTTGAAGCATTGAATTTAATACACACGAAATTTAAGAATAGGAGAAAACAATATATATAATATTATACATTTTACGCATTTTGGACTACGTTCACACATTTTATTGTTGTAGTTTAGTATCCTATATTATAAGCCTTTTATAAATATGTATAGGGCACTGAGGGGATAGAACCGAGATGTCGTCATAAGGTTCTATTCCAGGACTCAGAACCTTTTTTTACAAAAACAATTATTGAAAAAATATTTTTTTTTCATGAAATCTTGTTTTTTTATTTTATTTTGAATTGATTCTATTGTATTGTATTGATCATGTTTTAAAAGATTGTGCGATTTTACAATATAGAACTTATTTCTGCGAGATTTCTTTTTTATAAGGGAATTTCGTGTCCAATCCGAAAGTACGTTCATAAAAAACAATCTCGAAAAATTCCATTTGCTGAATGATAAGAATTGACCGACACTTTTTTGAAAATAGCTTTAAAATTTCAACCCAAAACTATCTTATCATTCTGCATTAGAGTGGGTCGAGATTTTTCAATTTTAAATTTTCGTTTTCGGGTAGGCACGAGAGTCGTAGAATAAACATTTAAAAAATGGCTTTTTTTCGACGCTTGTAGCCTCCGCATTTCAGTTGATCATCATTTTTTTAAAAAAGGTAAAACAACCAATATTTTTTAGTTTTTATTCTGCAACTTTTGTGCCCTACCCTTAAACCCTCAATTTTGCAACTTTTGACCGTAATCTGAAGGAAAATTTAGCATTTTCAAAATTTTCCTTAAAAAAATAAATTTTGATTTTGCAAGTGCAATACAGAGGCCACAAACGTCAAAAAACGGCACATTGTTTTATAATTTTGCAACTTTTGGCCCTATTCTGAAGGAAAATTTTGCTTTTTCAAAAATGTCCTTATACAAATCAATTTTGAAAGATATTGTAGTAAAAAAAAAAAAAATCTTAAAAAAAACACAAACTTTTTTTTTACTTTTCAGTAAACCATAATTTTTAAAATTTCTAGAACATTCAATTTCAAAATATATATTTCGTTAATGTAGTGGCTTATTATATATATATATTTATATATATACTGGACTGTTTTTTTAAAATATGACTTTTCAAGTGCAATGCAAGAATCAAATGTCAAAAAGGGCCAATTTTTAAAAAAAATATTTCGCAAGTTTGGCCCTCATCTAAAGGAAAATACAAACAAACCGTTTTATAGGCTACCCACCCTATTCTTCATGTAATGTTTATGCCAATCGTACCATACGCCCAAGATTTGATTTCTATTATTTGGAAAATCGCGCACACCGGCAAACACATCAGATTTACTATCTAACTATTATTCACACATTTGGAGTTGGTGTTTCCATCAGGCTCCTCTGTTAACCAATCGCAAGGCCGCCACGATCTTCAGATCGCACACCACTTGATTTCTTTTTGTAGGGCTACATGGAAGATTGGGTTTAAAAAATATTTTTTGGCCAATTGTTTTTCGGCCAATTGTTTTTCGGCCAATTGTTAGTTCATGAAAAGATGTCCGAATTTAACATGTCCGATATATATCAAATGTTTTTTTTCCCTTATGTGTTTAATCCTCCGGTCAAAAATGTCAAACGTGTTAATTTAAAAAAAGGTTTTTTTCGTTTAAAAAAAAAATGCATTTCAGTCAAATGGTAATAACTTTGGAACGGTAAGACCTCTGGGCTTCTTTTGGTCATATTGGAAAGGTAAGGTAGGTCTATCTTTTAAGAGAAAAAAAAAACATCTGGCTGAGCAAATTGACGTCATGTGCACGTTCTTATTTTTTTTTACCATTATTTTTGAAGCTCTCTATCTCAGCGATTTCCTTTTTTAATTTTTTTTATTGATTCTGAAAGTCGCTCAAAACCTTTCCAACAAGCCGAAACTGTATCTCGGTGATTTCACTTATTTTATTGAGTCTGATTCTTTCGGACAAGCAGAAAAAATCCGACCACTGGTTCATAAGTTAGCAATTTTACCCTACTACCCTCCAACCACCAATTCAAAAATTTTCAAACCGCTGCCATTTCGCACACTTGTATATTCGGGAATAGTCGTAGTGGACATATTCAGAATACGCTGGTGAAATTCGGCCCGTCGTGAATCACCCTGTTTAACCTTATCAAGGTATGATATAACAATTTGTTAACCATCGGAAAACCAGTCTTGTGTCACTAACAAGCCAACTCCAATGTTTGGTTTAGGAGTCCTTACATAATTTTTCAATCTCCGGAAAAGCATAACAAATATATCAAAATTTAAATCATGAAATGATTTTATATATAATAAATATAAACTTAAAAAGTTTGATCAACTCCACAGAATGTCAACATTCACCTTGAAAAAATCGTATTAAATCACATTGTCTGCATATGTCGTCAGCGTCTAATAGAGTAGACTCGTGAGGAATACAAAATAAATCCAGCGAATTATTTGCATCTTCATAAACACACATATATACTGTTGCTTGTCTTTACATATATATATTGTAACACACACTATATACCTCTCATCGTGCATGCAATTTTGATTGCCAACACCACAAATGTACTGCCGCAAATAGTTCCAACGCACTGGCGGTTCGGACGATAAATCTTGAGCACCGCCGTTGCTGTCGCTCCGACGGAACCTGCTGTTGTAGTTGCTGTTGTCGACTGTAGCAGCAGCGGCGGCATACTGCAAATTATGTCGTTGCTGTCTTGAAAACTTCTTTGCCGGCAAAAGAAGATGATGATCGGTGTTGTATCCGTACAGCGGTGGCAGAGACCGCTCTGATACGAGTAATGATCGCTGTGTTACCGGTGTAGATTGCAAAGATATTCCTGGCTGCACGCCGTCATCGTTGTTATTCACATCGGTATATCTGCACAACACTTGCAGTGGAAATAATACAAGAAAAAGGAAATTAATCATGTTTGCACAAATACACTCACTCACATACACACTCACACAGTCTCAGTGACTGTCGTGTTTACACCAGACTAGTAAAACTATATACATATATATATATATATATATATATATAATATAGTTTCACTAGTTAAGGTATGTGATGTTTATATATGTATATCAAGATAGTGTGTCACTATGCGGGGCGGCTCGTCGCTTTAAATCACTTTTGCTGGTCTGGTTTTTAAGCAGAGAGCAGATTCTGTTTTGACATAGTTAGATTTTTTATTCCGACCACGGTATTTTTTGCAGCCGCGAATGAATGTTACGGTCGCACTGAGGTTGCTCGGGTCACAAGTCGTGCTATTTATATGGGTGGAATTTTATTGTTTATATATTATTATATGTATCAAGAAAAATACGAAGAAACATTATATTTATGCAATTTTCTATTGTTTACGCATTCGCGCACAGGAGCACACAGCCGTACACCGTTTACTCCCTTTGAGGGAGTACCGAGACTCAGGTCTTTTACACTGTTGCAAAGAAATCGGAGATTTTAATTAGCTGCTGTATTTTATTTCCGATTTTGCCTGGTAGAGTTTTTTCAGCTTTACAATAAATCATTTTGATTGAACTAAAGTTTGGAAATATTATTTTAAATTTTTGTTTAGTGTTAAAGTCCGTCCTAAATATGCTATCATTATTTTTTAGCCACATGGTTATAAATATGTGTTTAAGGAGTTAAAATTGTCACAAATAAATTTTTTTTTTTTCTAATTATGGCAAAAATTTACTTACCTTCGAGAATTGTTTCTATTTTTTTGTCCGGACTTTTTTACTTTAAATTACGACGCTCTATGATAAATAATAAAAAAGAGGGCTGAAGTAAGTATTTTTGTTTGAAAATTGTTTATTTTGATGCCAACAATCACTTATATCATTCAAATCGTTTTGTGATTTGGCTACAACTTCTATTATTGTCAAAAAACACTTCAATAATATAATAAATATGTCCAAAACTATTTAACAGTGTCCAAAACTGAAAATTCAAAATTCCCAATTGCGAAAACATCCGGAAAATATGCGTGACAACATTAATAAATCAAAATCAAGCAAACATATATACGTCTTATATATACTGTTGATTGGTGTGCGGGCATCGAGCGCAAATAATCGTAACGCATGCGATGACGGATTCCTACTGCTCAGCATGGTCTGTTGTGCATACACCATATAATTTCTCAGGAGAATTAGCCAACGCGGTTACATAGATTGCGGGCAGTCCGCATAAGAAAGCCACACGGATTCTATATTTTATTCTATAGAAATATAGCAATGTGGCTGATTCTCTCACACTCTACATTTTAAACAGACTCACACCGCAGCAAAATATCATCGTTTTCACATTCTTCTCCTGTGCATACGCTTACAAAGATTTATGCACTCGCTATGTTATATACTTAATAATGTACAATAGTTATATAGTACTATAAGAAATGCGCCTAGGAAACAACGATCTGCAAATTACAAAATACAGATGCACAAATATACAATATCTATACTATAGTATATATATACACGTAGATATAGTATTATTATACCACGAAGACGACTAATTTATTCCTTTATATATTCTTTGTTGCAGCGCGAAATAAACGAGGTCTTTGAGCAATTTAAACTGAGTGACGGATTGCGTAGATCGTCGGAGTCCGATACGGGCCGCAAATTATTACCCGCCGGGACAGCGAACGCACGGACGAGCATTGCGGTCGTGTCCCGGAACAACAAAGATACTGAAGAAGCTCTGCAATCGAAACAACAGCAACAGCAGCTTGGGAACAGGCTGAACGTGAAAAGCGTGCGCCATGCTGTCGACAACAACGATGACGAGGAGATCGTACAAACCGCTGTATGGGCAGATACAATTCTTAAAGAACTCGATCACCTGATGCATTCGGATAAGAAGAGCACTGACCATAGATTGATGATGGTGGAGAACAGTCGCCATGCTGAGGATGGTCGCAGTATGTTGAGGCCTGATAGACACGTAAGTTTTTTTTTGTATTAGTAATAATAATATTTGTAATAATTATATTTGTTTAGAAATATTTTTTGTGAGAGAAACCGACAATTTTGACAACATTTTTTACAATCAGTGTTGCTATACTGACGACTTTTTTATGGAGTACCTATGATAAAAAAGCATTTTAAACGTAGATATATCTACGATCAAAAAGCCGTACGTATAGCAACACTGCTTACAATTAACTTCTATTATGTTTACTCTCTTGACTATTAGACATACTTTAAAAATTGAAAAAATAGTGTGATTTGAAAATACAATATTCGAAAAAAGAGGAGAGGAGTAGGTATTTTTATTTCCATCCAATTAAAATCCGAGATGTCAAATATTAAAAAATATTCGCTGGTCGGGAGGTACACGATTTGATTTACGACAGACCGAAATGTTTTTCGGATGTAGCCGCGAATGCGTTGGCGGTTTTAAAATTGTAACAAATGAAAACTCCGAAATATAAGTGATAATCTGCAAGATCCGAGAAATGCTCAACAACAACAACAACAACAATTTCAATATAATTTCCTTCGACCGTCGAAAGGACAAAACAATTTAATTTATAATTGGGCATGAGCTATCTCAAAAAAATCCAAATTCTAAATAAAACGTGAATTTAAAAAAATATTATTCTTTTTTTATATTCTTACCAAAAAAAATGAATAAAATCCTAACTAAAAAACTAACTAACTAAATAAAACAAATAAGCTTCAATAGCAATGAAAATGCAATATTCTGTAAAACATGTTATAACAATTAATTACTTTTTTATTTAAAATTTGTTTAGATAAGTTGCTTTCACAAGTTACAGTAAAAATTCTGAGTTCTGATTTAAGAAAACGATATTATATTATTATTAACGTATTACCAGAACTCTGCACCGTCGATTAAAGTTATGCATTCCAATGTGAAATAAATAAAAAAATCTTTTCAACAAATAATTTTTAATGTTAAAAATTTTAAACGTTGAATTAAATAATCATTAATGAATAATGGCCCTAAGAATGCAATTGTTAGGAAATAATTAATCTTTATTAATCTTTTATATAATACTTACAAATATTATAAATGCTATTTGGGAACCATAGCCATAGCCGAGTGGGTTAACGCATTGGCCTGGCTCATGGAAGGTCGCCGGTTAGTATTAATTTCCTATTTCTGAAAAATGTTATTAATTTGGAATAACGGAACATTAGTGCCATCAATTTACATATACGCGCGCACCCTGTATAGAACAATAAGTGTATGATGGCGTTGATGATTCACGACGAGTTCAAAAATTGCAGTACTGAAAAACTCCTGATTTTTTTTTTAAACAGGCATATGCAACGCAACTAAAAACGAAATCATGTTCAAATTTCTTAGTAGAATTTTTATTTAAAAATTCAACCGAATTTTCGGGACAATTCATAAACATGGATGAAACGTGGATCCATTTATATACTCCTCAGTCCCTGCAACATTTGTAACCGAGTTAAAAATGTTCACTATCGAGTTTACGGTACAAAACAGTGTTGCGGAGCTGGGGGGATTTAATCAAATTTATTGCGGCAGTTTCGTTTACGAAACACCTCCCAGCAATTATCGGTTTGCCTGGCTTCGACTCAGCGGACGGCAAGGTCGTGAGGGTTGTGCTTCCGCAACACAAAAAAATATGGCACGTAGTTACCCAAGGAAACACTTTATAACATATTTCGTTTTTTCACTTAATTCTAAATACAAAAAAAATACTTACATCTAATGGCCAACACTGATGGTAGCCACGGGCTCCTCCTTTCAAGTGATTGTCTGGTTCCTTGCTAATGCCGATATCCTGGATTTATACATCCAACGGGTCTCTTTCGGTACGTCTGTGGCGCTCGTACACACGCGGGGATCTTTCCTCGCGCGTAACTCTCACACGATTCCTCTCGGCGCACCTGTTTGGCACCGGTTCTCACCACGCGATCCTTTTTCCACTCTGTCTGTCCCTTGACCCTTGGTTCTTGCCTCTTTTACCTTTGACGGTTTTTGTCTCTTGGATTGCATTTTTAGTCCATCCTCTCTCTTTTCCCCTCCTACATAAAAAGTCTCTCGATATGGAGTGGGTGTACGTTCGACGGTGTGTGTGCGTTTGTGTTTCATGCTTTGTGATGTATGCTTTTAGAGTGTGTGTTGTATAGAGTACGTAATAGGTTTTGTGTTCATACCGTCTTTGTCCCGTCGATTTTTCTCCCAATAACGCAACTTAAAACTAACAAAATTC
>JANSTU010034794.1:0-11622 GCA_027564075.1 Bolitophila hybrida
CTTGAGGCGGATCTTGTGCATCAGATGGCCGGAGGTAGTCTCCAATACTGAATTGTGGAGACGAACCAGGCAAGCATAAAGCGCTGCAATGGAACCCGCAAGGAAGTCGAGCTTTGGCCGCCAACCGCGTCCAGTTCCGCAACTTTGTTGCTGATGCCCTATGTCCCGAATAGGGATCGAAGGAATCTATATTCACAAACATTCACACAAAATTTTTGTATTAAATAATTAATCAAAAATAAAATAATAATATTTATATTTTTATCTTTTGATAATTTCAGAGTTGCTTATTGAAACTGTAACTTTGAAAATAGGACAGTCCTCGATTGTGTAATCCTCACTACTTCTACTGCTAAAAATTATTTCCATGAGATCGAATTTCCAATCGTTGGAGTTCATGTTTTTATTTTAATTGCAAATTAACAATTTTGGTCATTTGAGCTGTCAAAGTAAGTGGACGCTTTTGCAACGGACCCGTCAATTTAAGTTCAAAAGAACCTATTTTAATCTAAAAAACGATTAAAATAGGTTCTTTCACTCAAAGTTTAGTTTAAAATATTGCGAATAGTATATTTTTAAGGTGTCAGTGTGTGCTGTAGTATCCGCCTAAACTGTTCTAAACTAAACGTTCTCTAATGGTGATGTGTGGTGGCAATCTTAACGCTGTTGTCTAAACGTACAATACTTATTTGTAAATTTGCCCCGCTATAATAATCATCGTTCTAATTGTCGAGGAGTCTTGAACCTGAAAATATTTTTTTTTTTTCTCCAAAACCTAACCTCAATTCCCTTCGCCTAAGCCTACGTGCTGCAGTACATTTACTGTACGTCTTCAAGAAGGCAAATATGATGCTATCGGCTGTGATGAGTGCTCTAATTGGTTCCATCCAAGAGTGATGAGATTGATAAAGTTTTTGATCACGTAAATGCCAAATTTTCTCACTTCTTTGAGCGATTTAACGGCCTAATGGACAATATGGATGAAAAACTCTCTATTTTTGAAAGAAAACTATCTGGTATTGTGGACGAAAAGATCGCTGTGCTTGATTCAAAGATACAAGTGTCTCCGAAGAATAACAATGACGATCAGATGATATTGACAGTTGCTTTAGGGTAGGAGGCTCCAAATCTAAACAGTGTACTTGTTAAATTTCGGTCAACATTTACATAAATGAACATCTGTCTGTACTCTGTCGATGTGCTGAACTTAAACGCAAACAATTTACTGTCCTATATTTCACCCGTAATGGATTTATTTTTGTATGTAATCTGGCTGACAAGGCGACTAAAGTGGACGAGAATGGTATTCGCAAGCTTGTTGATTCGGTTCGTACTGCTCTACATGTGGATTCATCATAATTACTCACGGTTTCCTCATCCTGGCTCAAGATTCATCACTACACTGGATATTGTTTTTCACCTAAAGTAAAGATATTGCCATTATGGGACGCAGCAAGTGTTTCAATTACATGCAATACAAATTATACTTAGTTTTAACTTTAATCTTAATCCTATTTTTAATCATAGTCATATTTTCCATTTATGTTATCTCCACTTTCCCTTTTCCTACCACTAATTTTTCCTTCATGTCATGTGTTATTTTGTCGAGCTTTCGTGTCAGCGGGGCACGGTGGTGTGTGGTTGGGATTTTGCTTACTTTCTTATAAGTAAAGATTGCTAATCCTAGTCCAATTACCTAAATATTAGCCATTTTAACGCCTGCAGTATAAATTATAAGAACTTAAGTGGTAAGCTTGATGAGATTCGTAAAATCCTGTCTGGTCAACAATTGAATGTTGTCGATGTTACCGAGACGTGGCTCAAACCATACATGTCAAATAAATCTATATCCATACATAATTATAAAGTCGATCACAATGACCGTAGTAAAAAAAAACAGGTGGTGGCGTTGCTCATTACATCTCTAAGTGTATAAAATCTAGGATAGTCTCAAAATCATCATGTGGAATCGAATAATTGATCGTCGAAGTTATTCTGTCGAAATTGGGCAATTGGGCAATTGAATTGGAAATCCTTTAAATTGATGCCTCAGAGCCAATTGATCTTGACTCGCTAGAACCTAATGTCCAAATCTCTCATCTGAACAGCTTCAGTACTAAACTTTGTCCCCAGGAAAAAACAATTAGGAACTGCGCAACTAAAAATCCTTGGTTCAACTTTTCTGTGGAAAGAGCAATTTCGCTTTGAGACTGTGCATTTAGTGTCTGGAGCTCCGATCGTACCGACTCTAATTGGAAGACCTTCTGTAAGGTAAGAAAAACGAAGATACAATTTGGATGTCGGTATTTCGGGTCAGTATCTGGTAAAACGATTTGGAAGAAAATCGATGGGTTAGGCGTACTAAATCTAAATGATAATGCAATGGATTTTGGTGGATTTGGACCTAATGAATTTAGTAACATCCAAATGCGTTTGGTTTCCTCACAGTAGGTCAGGACGAGTGTTGTGGTGCCGTAGTTAATATTAAATCAAATGCTTAAGGTTTTGATGGCATTAAATTAAATTAAATGATTACCGACCAATTAGTTCGCTTCCTTGTCTGTCAAAAGCATTTGAAACTTTTTTTTTAAAAACTGCTTGTGACATATTCTACTCCTAACTGATCGGACGCCGCCTGCTTATGCAAATGCTGCTAGTTACTGGGGTGTATTCTGATACCTGTCGCACATTTACTGGTGTACCACAGGGGACAGTTCTCGGCTCACTTAGACGGCTCAATTATTGCATGTGCACAACAGCACATAGTTTGCAGTATGTGTGTATTCTAGTCATTGCTACAAAGAAGGTTTCAATTAAGATATAAGTAAGTACACCCCTCCGCAACATTAACATCCTTCATATGGATCATGTCGAGTCCGTGAAATTACCCAGCCACAAAATCATAAAAATGTCATGTATGTAGCTGGATTCGAATTCACGGCCACTGATGGGTTATATATTATTATACCCCTTTATATATACATCTAGAAATAAGGGTACATTATTATATGGCGACAGGTGACTTATTGAGTTAAAAATTATATTTATATTATTCGCAATTGGTGCACAGTATTATATTACCATATAAACATATATATCCTTATATAAATAATATGGAACCAGAAGTATATGCCTGATCCACGCCGCCATTTCTGAACTTCTTTTTTGTCTCCATGTAATAATGTACCCCCATTTATGTATTAATTTGTGTATATATATTGCAATGTTCTATACGTGTATATTGTATACATCGATATACTGTTTTTAATATACGTGTATTATGTAATATCCATCTAAAAACACTTTTATACATAATTCTATACCATCCGCTATTAAGTATATATAAATAAGGGGAGATTGAAAATGTCAACTACAGACTAAATCGATATCAACCAGAAGGCAGAAGAACATTCATACGAATCTGGGTTTTTATAGGTAACAAGTAAAATAAATAAACAATTATTAAACATATAGAATATATGTAGGTATTTATTAAAAAATTATACATTACAAAGTTTATAATCAGACAAAGCTGAGCGATTCTACTCTATGCTTTTATAGTTCCTCTTTAACGACTTCTGTTTGTTTAGGCGTACTCTAAATCGGACCTCAGCTCGTCTCTGTTCAAGTTTCTGACGAATATCATCCAGAGTTTCGTACTCCGGGCCATACGAGACATGTAGAATGCCTACAAATAATATTATACATCAAAATATACAGTAAAAGTTTAATTCTTATTTTATATACCTCCGTAAAAGTTTTTGGCATCCATGAACTTTTTTGCACGTCGTGCATGCTCTAACTTCTGGAACGTCACCTTAAAGCAGTCCGTGAACTGTTCTAATTCTATTTATTAAAATAACGTTATATATCTTTGATTCTAAGTAGAAATATCGCCGTTTACCGGTTCCATCTCGAACAATTTCATCGGTTACTGCATGAACCGACTGTACAGGGCCATACTTTTGGAATTCACGTCTTACTTCTTGCTGCAGATAAATCTTGGGCACACCAAAGACCAGCAGATACTTGGATTCGCTGGACACGGTATATACCTGTTTTTGAGAGGGTTATATATACATTTTATAGTATTTTTTTATAGTTTTTCTTAAGATGAATAACATGGTAACCTTAACGGCTGTTAATATCTTGCCTTCACGGTATTTTAGACGTGATGTACAGTATTCCTGGCGTTTGTGTAGATCGGCATTCGTCTCAGCTGATGCACTCATCTTTTGTGTTAAAAGTCTAGTCTACCGTCTAGTGGTCTATGATGAATATAGTTTTGTTTATATTTCATGTTAAGATTTTGATTTGTTATATTATTTAATTTTGATGGCATATAAATTATATATTAAATTATTAGACATTTATTAAAAATGCCCATTCGAGATAAATATGTATTATATGTAATTGTGAATATTGTAATTTATCTACTACTTAATAGATGGCGACATTATCTGCAATATTATAAAATTATTTTTTTTATAATTTTATATATTCGAGTGGTTAAAAGGCTAGCATACTAAAATTATTGACATTTTGCTTTATTCACATTCAAAATTCTGTAATTTTAGACCTTTTAAAAGTCTTTGTAAACGATAATATAAAAACCATGTTATAAATTTTTTAAAATGTCTAAAATGCCATCAATTTTAAGAAATATTTCGATTTTATTCGATGATTTTTTATGCGAAAATGCGAAATTTATGAATGCCTACAAAAATATTTAGTGTGAAAACAGCAGACCTCTATAATTAATATTTACAAGCAGTTTAATAAAAGTGATTAACCACACCTGCATATGGTTATACAAATTAAATATTTTTATATTATACTGTTTGATTATACAAACAAATGGTAACTCTTAAATACAAAAAACTTTGCAAAATATATTAATATTGTGAATAATTGGTACAATCAAAACTGTATTCACAATGAAAATTTAGCACAAATGTAAAGGAATTTCAATTTTCAGATGACAATTTAAAGTGCATTTCAAAATTTAAAATTGATTGAAATCCATGATTCTATACAAATCCTCAAAATAGAAAATTTCTAATTCTGCTGTATTCACTTAAAATTTTAGGCATTTCAGGAATTTTGCATGCAAAAATCCAAAAAAAATCTAAGGTCTCAAATTTCAAAATCTTCAGCATGAATACAACAGATTGATTTTATAAATAATTTGTAATAATACAAAAAAAAAAAAAATACAAACATTATTTTTTCCTTGCAATTTATTAATATTATTCAACCAGCGATTCGAATATCCTATTCTAAATTTGGTAGATCTTCATCGTCCGAGTCATCTTGATCGTCGAGATCATCTAGAGAAGGTTTTGAGTTTTCGTATTTGTTTCCGACGAGCTTTGAAATATTGGACATCATGTCCAAATCGCTACCTTCGTTTGCGCCATCTTCACCGACCGTTTCGGCATCCTCATCTTCCCACTTATTGAAGTCAACCTTCAGGAAATGTGGTTTCTTCTTGTCGTTTGTCAGACTGTCCCAGTATGGACCGTCATCGACCTTGAAAATTGTGAATTCAATATTACGGGATGTGTTTTTGTTTATCACGGTATCGGGATTGATTTTGTGCAGGAAGTTCAGGGTCACTTCGTAGGCTTTGTCCGACGTGGTAGATACACCCTTGAAATACATGCTTTCGTCTGTAAATCTAAAAAAAAAAACATTTGTGTTTAGTATAATTAGGCACGTGGGTTTTCAAAAAAAATATTAACATCTCACTTGAATTCGATGTCCTTGCATTCCACGTTCACGATAACGTAGAGGAGGTTGCTTCGCTGAGCCCATGTCACTGGGGGCAAAAGAGTAGTTCTAGAAAAAAAAAATGTTTAATATAAATCAAAGACACAAAACAATATAAATTCCACAATCGTCATTGAATAGGATTCATAACCTCGTCAAATGAAATGTACTGAGGTCATTGATACGAAATAGGACTATCAAAATATTACACAAGCAAATATCGATAACAACATTATATGCAAATTATATCTATAAAATAAGACAGACTATCGATTTCGGACTAATTCAATTTTGTTAGGTTACATTTATTTTATACGAACAAAACTGCCCAGCGATATTATATAGAGATAAGATCGAATTATCACGCAAATAAAATTACATTTTCGTCATTGTTTTTGTACTGGAAACTGGCTATGAATTAACACACAATTTTAATTGTACTGGAACTGTAACTACGATTGAAACTATGTTATTCTAGATTGTTCGCCGGACTGTGCGACGAATAAAAATATCAAGTACAAGCAGAAAGAACCGACGGAAAATGGACGACGCCTAGACTGTGCTGTGCGATTTTTTTTGGTTGTGTGCGTGAGTGCCGCCGATATAAATTTTGACATTTTTCGTGATTTGTTAACGATGCCGACTCGAATGCAGCTATACCGGACTACTTACACAGTTGTTGTGGACATTTTGAAGTGGATTTTCTGTGGTTTTATTGAGATTTGTATTTAAAAAAGAACTATTTTAAGCAAAAACTCTAGAATGCAAAACACGCTAGAAACGAAACGCGAATAATGTCTATAGTGGACTAGTGGTAGTGGTGCTCTCGAACGGCAAATGTTTCAGCTGGACCCGTTCGATGATTTCTGTGTTTGTATAAACGTGCATTGGTATACTTAATACTTAGTACTTTAAAGTGACACTTGGCCTTTATGCATTTATTGGCGCACAATTGAATATTTAATGCAAAAATTAGGTTATTTTAAAATTTCATTAATTGTACTTTCAAAATATATAAACAATAATTGTTATAGAAAAAACTGCATCATTACAGATTTTAACCCCTAAAATTAACTAAATGGACTAAATTATCATTTTAACTAAAATAATGACCGGAATTACAAGTAATTTATGACCGTTCTTGACCGCTAGTCGTTCACATGAGAGGTCAGGTCATGCCTTTTGAGGTAATTTTAACACAATTATTTTATTTTCTCATATATTTATGGGCTCAAAACCTACAAGTATACTTTGTCCGATTCGGCCATCATGAAGTAATAACAGTCTCCGTACATTTATATTAACTTCACAAAACTTAAAAAAATTGGTGAAAATCAGGAAAATATTGTTTGTTTTCAAAAAATGCATCATTATGGTATCATTTTTACATTATATGTCAAAAAAACATTATATTTCTCTTGATTCTTGTTTTTTTTTAGAAAAAGGTGCAGTAGTTTTGGAGTAGAGAGTCCGAATTTTGTTTTGCGTCAAATGTTCAACAGGTAATTGCATTACTAGCTCGCCTTCTCCTATTAAGCTCTCCAACTTAATATGGTATTTAAAGTACTTACCAGCCTGTCCATTTTTTTTTCGACGGCGTATTTATTACTCTAACTAAATCTCATATTTTAATTAATTTTTTGTCATCCATACGTTTAGCTCAAATCAATTCTGTCATATAATAAATAAGAATTGTGTTAACACATCTTTCATTTTTAAATGTCTGTATAGCTAAACTTTTTATCAAACCTTAACTCTCCACTTCATCTCTGGTAGACGCTGTGCTGCTTACTTGCTTTGTATGGTCCATAAAAAACTACAATTTTTTAGTGTACAAGTAGTTTTAATTACATTAATTTTAATATACGTCTATAAATGTTTGCATAATATATGCGATAAAACATGGCGAAAATGCTATAAATAAATGTTAATAAATACAATATTATAATATTATATATACATGTACATATGTGTGTGTATATACTATAAAATAGACATAATGTTAAATATCACGGGATTGCACATGCTCTAGCACAATTATGTTTTTTTTTGTTTCTTTTTAAAATTTAAATTTGATGTACATAAGAAATGTACATAAGCTCTATGTATATTATTAATTTGTATACTTATTGTTGTAGCATTAAATTAAATATATATTAAAAGTTTAAATGTGTGCTGCAATTGTATTATTTGAGTCACATAGCAATAATACGAAAATGCTGCTGCGGTGATCAGTTTATAGAAATTTGTGGGTGTACGCCCACATATCCGTACAATGTACCCTACTTAATTATAATTACAATAATTACTAATATTAACTACTTACTTAAGTCTATCTCGCCACAATTTAAAATCAAAACGAATTGCTTTCTCTATATATATAGAAGCTGATACAGCTTGACATGAACTATATACGTGATTTGAGCTTTTTTTTTGTTTGTTTAAATTCGTATGAACTTTTGACTATGATTTTAAATGTTAATTTCATGGGGTGGCGGGATGGCAGTGAACGTTTTTTTCTTCTTCTATAATATTTGTTTATTTGCAGAATTGCAATGCCGAATGAGATATTCCCGACCGACAATTCTATAAAAATTGCTCATAAATGTCTGTATTTTGTCCATACAAGTGCAATGTTGACAGAATGGGTATATCGGGTACTTTAAGTGTATGCACACTAGATTCAAATTGGACGTCCCATTTTGAAGTAGCGATCCGCGTTTTTTTTTGATCCGTACATGATACAGGAAATATATTTTGTTCTTATAGAAAAGCTACTGGCAGGAAAGCGCAAAATATAATCTGACAAATACAAATCAATCAGAGAATCTCCAGATGAATAGCTGAGTTCTTGTCTGGTGCACAGCTCCCACAGTATCCGCCACAGTTGGCTAATACTTTTTGGTATGGATGTTCCAACTAAATATAAGCAAAGAAATTAGGTAAAATAATATCAATCGATATAGATGGCGGTGTACGCTTACCTTCGTTCGAAACACGATGGTTGCATTGTGACCCTTGATCTCCCATTCAGTACGCGGACGTATGCGAAACCTTGTGCCTGTCAAATCAATTGAAAAATGTCCCTGTGGACACTGACCGGTCGTGCTGTAACAGTCACCGGCCGATCCAAATAATTGTGGTCGTCGTCCAGAACTACGTGCAAATTGGAAGTCATCATCGATGATCTGCAGTGTGTGCAGATTTAAACGAACCTTGGAGAAACGCGTAAATCCAGATGGAATAGTTTTGTCGTACCATTCGTCATCACGTGATCTCGGACATTGTTGACTGTTTTTCGAGCGTTTTTCATAGTAGACCGCGTAGTTTTCGGCTGAAATATCATTTTGTCTATTAGTTTACGTTAAAAAATTATAAAGTACTAGAATTTACATGAAGGCAGTGTTAAATACTCCTGTGGATTGGAGGTTTTCATGTCATGGCAGTAGATCGACACCTTTCTGCCACGTATGAACAGTTCATATTCCTGGTCCGTTTTAATACCCAGTCTAACTTGCATGGACTTGCAGGAACCTTTAAGATACAATCATAAATAAAACAATCTAAAACAGCCGAAAGGAATACTCACAGTTTGGAGGGGGTATACACTTTCTTTTCATCACTGGTTTGTCTAGATCCGAACAGCTGTTAGATTGCTTTTTCAGTTTCATATCGTAACACTGTGCTCTGCGCTTTGTAATTCCACCACAAGTGCACTAAAATGTGTATGTTTAACACTGGTTCTAATCCAAAATGTAATTTAAAACTTACATTTCTCCATTCACCTGGAACCCACATACATTTTGACTTGCTGTCACAACGTCTCGTCTTGATGGGTTTTGGAGTTGCATAACAATGTCCATCGCTTGTGACACGTTTGTTATGCATGCATCTAACCTCTCTGTTAGTATACCCTTGTCCACAGCCGGCCGAGCACTAGAATGTGAATTTTATAAATATGTTCTTCAAATTCATATGGTTAAACATTCTGTTATGTCTAATTGCAATATTATACGGTTATTGTGCGTCACAAGAAATTGCTCTCTTACCTCGGACCATTCGGATATGTCCCATTTGGGCTGACCACACTGTTGCTTGCACACCTTCTCCTTCGGCGGGAGCGGTTGCTTTGTTATATTAGCACAGAATCTACTCGACACTGGTTTACCAGTCTTACGTGGATATGGATTTTTGATGCTCTTCGGATACAGTCGCATGCAAACGTGCTGTCTTCGACGTACGCCCATGCCGCACGAAACGGAGCACGGTGACAGCATGTAACGCCATTTAAAGCTACAGCACGATACCGTGCGGTCAGGCACATTATTCGACGAACAGAATTGACTGTCAATCTCGCCCGTCTCATTCTGACAGATGACCTGGCGATGCTTTTTACAAGTTTCGTCACACTGTTTGCATTATAAGAGGTTATTACATGTACGTTAGTATTTATGTTCAACATCAACATTTTCTTCTGCAAACTTACCTCATTCCATCTGCCAACAGTCCATTGAGGACAACGATTTGTCGCACAGTTTGTCACATCTATGGGTTTCCGTTCCATACAGTACATATCATTGACATACTCTAAGTTAACTGAATTTATATTTATACAGCGAACAATTCGAATGCGTGTACCATTACCGCAACTCTTTGAACACGGACCCCATTGACCCGTACGCCACCTATAGCTGTAGTTAGGAACTAAATTAATGGGGTATACCGTTAAAATGGTACAATTTTACTTACGCATAGTGCCGTGGTACTAGTTCGGTTGACGTTGTCATGGGTTTCTCTACGTAAACGTTATTATTTAATGTTGTCGGTAGTATTTCGTCAGCGTATAGAATTCCAACGGGGGCCTGGAAAAGTTGATTCAAGCTTAAATAATAAGTATATGTGGAACTGTTATAAACATCCACTAAACAACAATAAATTAAAATAAATATTAAATTCATAGGTTTGACCATTAAACTACAAAAAAAAACGAAGCTTGTACGTGGTTCTAGTTATCTAGCATGTAGAACTGTAACAATCGGAATCCATTGGAAGCCATTTCTATAAGCCATAATAATAAACATAAAGCAATGCTACAAATTATTAAGCAAATCATAAAAAAAATATGTGACCCTCCAAAACTCTACACACCAAATCAGAGCTGCTTATACAATACACCAAACATTTAGAGACACGAGACAAAACACATTACACAAAACAATACGAGTACCTTGAAGTGGCGGAAACACGGTTCCATTGTGCAGTTCTTACGCAAGTCTGCCAAGCGGGGCAAACCGCTGCACAGAACCTGGCTCACGACCTCGTGATTGCGAACGCACACAATGGTGGCACTGCGAATGCCTCGACCACACGTAACTGAACACTAGAGAAAATCAGACGAGCACAGGACATAAATATAAAGACACAAAACGGAAAACAATTCCAGTGGAACACTATAAATCGGTATAAAATTTTTTGGAGTTAGTAGGGGTTTTTTGTAGTTACCGGTGTCTCTTCGCCGTACGTCCATGATGGACAGTCCTCATGGTTGCATGCCGAGACGGTGTCCTCTTTGTGCAGGTGTTTACAGTAACGGTTCTCGTCGATGGAAATACCGTGTGAGACACACATGGCAGATCGTGTCCTTGTTCCTCCGCCACAGGTTCGGGAACACTGCGAACAGGAAAAAAATATAAAAAAACAATTGTATATGTTATAGCATTCAATATGATATTTGTTTGAAACTTATTTAATAATATTATATAGAATGCTAGAACAGGGTAGCGATTCTGTGCATGGGACAACTCAAATCAAGCGTGTATATCGTGCGTTAAAAAATGCATATCGACACGA
>JANSTU010034816.1:0-11622 GCA_027564075.1 Bolitophila hybrida
AGCTGTCAAAAAGACCATCTACGAAAAAAGTAGTGCCGTCTTGAAAACCTAACCTCTAAAAAAAACACCCTGTACTTTTCAACAGGTTTCCTTCGATCATTTCTTGGTATTTTTGAGCATTGACTGTACCAGAAATGTTGTGCAAATTGCAGGAGACTTTACAGGCCGTTTAAGACAATCTTTATGAAAATATTCGTCTTTCGAGCGTCTAGAAACCAAGTTCATGCTTTCTTGGGTCAATTTCAATCTCCTGAATTTGATTTTCCAGTTTCTAACCAGAGCTTTGACGCAATTCAAATATAAGTTTTTTGTAAAAAAAATCACCAAAAGACATAAAATTTCTTTGCTATATTTAATTGAATATGTTTTCGATTTGTTTGCAGGCGACGAGAGACTCAAACGAAATCTCACACTTCCAGCAGCAACGCTTCGTCGTGCCATTCAGTCAATCAGACATTCGGCCGATTTTACATTTGCCGTCACCCTACGACAGGAAGAGATGAATTCTGGAACAATCATATCATTCGTAGCTGGTAACAATAGGTAAAATTCTTCTTTCATTTATTAATATTTTTTTGTCGGTGTGTGCGTTCATTAAAATTTATATACATGTATGGTTTATAGGCTGTTCCTTGAGATTAACAATGAAAAATGGAAGAGAAAGTTTCAACATTTCTAGAAAATTGTAATAATCTTGACATTAAAAATTTAACAATTTACAAAATCTTAAGAAGCAGTCTATGTACAAACACACCATTTTTTTTTGTATACACATCATGTATACAAATACACATATAAATCACACATATACACACATAAATATCTTCAGCATATGAGTAAGTAAATATTGTCAGGTATTTAGAACTTCAATCCAGTGGTAAAAAGAACGAAATACGACTGCACTATATGTCGATGACGCCATACGGCCAGCTGGCCATGCACGACGAACAATTTCCGTATCAATTAGCTGATAATAAATGGCACAAGGTTGCACTTTCTGTAAGTGGAACCGAAATTCAACTACTAATTGACTGCCTACCATTATATAGACGAGTGACAAGTTATATGCCAGATAGAAATTTTAGTGCTTCCAATATGCAATTGTTTTTAGGACAGCAGGACGAAAAAAATTATCATTTTAAGGTGAGTAATTGTTTTATATAAATGTGTATATAGAGTATTTAATCAAGTGGGTGCTCGCGTCTGTTCTGATTTAGCAATCTGTGAAATTATTCGTTTGACCTGGTTCAATGATATATACAAAATGCAAAGTTTACACATGACAGCTTCCACAAAATGTGTCCCGTAAATATTGTTTTTGACATTGTCACAAAATGCAATGTTTTGTTATCCGCATCCGTCACGGATGAATGCACAATTTCATTTCCACTAAATCAGTATATAAATGATATACTCGTTTCCGCACACGGACACTATGTACATTTTGTATAAATAGAATGGGGTATTTTATATCGCCCAATATTGGCTTCAAATGGACAGCACGCGCGCCTACGCAACCCAATGGCAGTAGCGATTTTCTAATTTTATTTCTCATTTTCCGTATTACAGGGTGACATTGAAGCGGCCCATATATTTCCGGGTCCGTATGGTTATTTAAATCAGTGTCCGCTAGCGGATACACATTGTCCGACTTGCGGACAATTTAATATGATGCAAGATACGGTGGCTGAGTTGCGGCAACACTTGTCTCAGCTGCAACAAAGGGTTGGTTTTGCATTAATTATTTTCTAAACTAGAATATGCTAATTTAAGTTGATTGTCTCTTAATATGTATATAGCTACAAGTGGCCGAACACCGAGTTGATCGACTCGAGGAGTGTGACTGTAAGAAACGCTGTACAATAGAAGGTGGTGTGATAAAAAACGACGGTGACGAATGGGGAGAGCCGTGTGAAACGTGTAGATGTGTCCAGGGCAATGTTACGTGTGGCCCAAAATTGTGTGAAGAACCCAAATGTAAAAATCCATACAAGAACGAGACAGAGTGTTGTCCAAAGTGTTTAGGTGCGTTTTCTAATGCATTCCGAATTGCAGTGATAATTAATTATTTTTTTGTTTTATCGATTATTTAGGGGAATGCTACATGGATGAACAATTTTACGAGCACGGTGAGACAAGAATGATCCAGTGCAACAACTGTAGCTGTAATGATGGTCACATGAAGTGTGTGAAATTCCAGTGTCCGGAGCTGAATTGCAGCGAAGATAAGGCAGTCTCCGGTGAATGCTGTAAATTCTGTCCAGGTGATAATTCAGTGGAAACACATTCAGTGAAACCTACAAGATGATGAAAAAGCGATCGTAGAGTTTTAAAAATATTTGTATAAGTCCGCGTTCGGTTATGGTTAAACTAAATTAATAATAATAATAATAAAAAAAACAATAGAAATCGTCAATCCGATAATCTTGAAACTGCGCGTGCACTCCTTATAAATATATAATTACATATATATATACTATATTTATTTATATATAAATATATTCACACACAGCCACGCACTTAACTTACTGTATTATTTGCGCGCCGGATATTTGTGTTTTAACATTTATCCGCCCCAATTTGTTTTATAAATATTTTGTTGTATAAATATATCATTTTTTAAGAGAAAGTAAAAAAAACCACTCAATCAAGTTTTTCGTTTCATTCATGTGAAAATGTGAATCATCCACCTCTCCAACTCTCCCTTAAACTTTCATTTGAAAAAAAATCCAGAATAACCGCTTTTTTGATATATAATTGTGCTGCGCATAACTTTTCCATTATATAATAATAAGAATAGTAAATAATATTTTTCTGTACTCGCATACGCAATTAATCGCAGTGCAGTAATAATCTATCTGCAAGGGCTTTTAACCATAATTAATTAATAATCATAAATTAAAAAAACAAATAATATAAAACCACTAACCGTAACAATTTTTTGTTTCTCTATCCTCTCTTTTCCTGCTTACCTACCTTAACACATACTCAACTTTGCTTGAATGACACGCGCCTACTACCAATAAAACCAAACAAAACGCCTACTAATCACGCTGTGCGGCCGCCGATCTTCACTTAACGAAACTACCAACTATTTCACATACACACAAATACATATACATCATCACTGTGCGATCGATCGATCGATTGGCCATGAATAGGGGACGACTACTGCTCGAAGGGGCACTCGTGTCATTCGAATGCCACGTGCAACAACCTGCACACCCAGTTCATGTGTACTTGTCACTCGGGCTTCCAAGGAAACGGGCACAACTGCTCGGGTAAGTTGGCAGCAGCCACATTTTTGTTCTAATAGACAGAATGTTGTTTTTTTTAATACTTTGTGTTTGTTGTTATTTTTTTTGTTTTTAAATAGTGTTTTATATTTTGTTTTTATATATAGAGTGCACCTGAATTTAAAGGTATAGTTGTAATTGATAATTTGGCGCACCATTTGTTAATTTATTTAATTATATATAACTTTAAAATATAGACTTGTGCAAAAAGCTAATACTTCATAAAACCGAGAAGTCGATTTTTATGTTATTGATGATTCCAATGCAGCTCATCAATTTATTTTAATATATTTTTATAATTATTATTGTTTAAAAAAAACACATGGAAATGAGTCACAATGATGCAGATCTGCTTACCAATAAATACCGATAGTCTATTACTGTAGGGGCCTCCTAAACGAAGGTTTAATGGACATTTATTTTGTTCCATAAATGACGTCGATTGTTACAATAACAAATCGATTTTCAATTTTTACTTCGTTAGTAGCATTTTGGTTTCGCTGCTCGGCGTTTTTTCCTTTTACCACTAGATGTTTCGTGCTAGGCTGCAACAGATTTTTTCCATTATTTCGGTTCTACTAATCGTCATGAATGAATAATGAATAAAAAATATTATCTGAATTTAGGTTTAGAATCCAATTAGTTTTAATCCATCGAGTAGTCCATGAGATATCGTGTAGACCAGTTTTAAGATTTGTTTAACGTTTTTTATCGACTCTTCGGATGAGCATTCTTGCTTCTAGCACCTGTTTTGGGCATGTTTACCCGAAGAATCATATGATCAAGGTCGCCGAACGCCCAAGGTTTTCAATAATCGCTGCTCTTCCGCACTTGTAAATCTCGGCTTTTTTAGATTATGACTGTTTACTAGACGCCCATGGCGTTCATGAACCTCAACAGCAACCTCTGAAGGAACTACAATAGGGTGGGTCAATTTTTTCAATTTGGAATTTTCGTAGAGTGCCCAAAAGTTGCAGAATAAACATTAAAAACATCTTGCGTTTTTTTTTTGTATTGAGACCCAGCCTAATGTATATTCATCGAAGCACAAAACAATCGAAAACATTTTTGCGTTATAAAAAGCACATTTACCCGTTTAAATTTCATGATGATTGTTTAAAAAAATCTTTTATTGCATTACATTTTTTTAGTACCTTTTCCTAATTTTTTTAATTCATTTCTTATCAAGTGGTATTATTTAGAAGCCTTCTTTTTTGTTTGATGAACAATAAAATGAAACAAAATAATCTGCAGAATGCTGGCTCAAAACAATTCTAATAACTTGTTGAGTAACCAGACGAATAATATAAAGATTTAAATACTTTGCATATCATAACATACACCCTTATTACACTCCCCCTTCCATCTTTAAAAATGTGATAAAACCTTGACAGCCCTCTCACCCTTAATGGGTTTATTTCCCCCAAATTTATTTTTTTGTTTTGTAGTCGAAATGCGATCCCCTAAAAGGGGGAAGGGATTTGTTTTAAAGTCCCATTTCCGATCTCCTAAAGTATCTCTTCTTCTTCTTCATGGTCTTACGACCCAATGTGTCTCGTAATATCGCTCTCCAGCCCGACCTATTCCCCGCCAACGATCTGCAATATGCTACTCCAAGGGTGTGTTGAATGAATTCTTGTCACCAAATTATTTCGTGACAAAAATGCACTGCAGGGGTGTGAATTTTTGTCACTAAATGCCTTGAAAACAATAATAACATGAAATACTCGAATTATGTTTAGTTTAAAATTCTTTTCATTGGTTATTGAGATTTGGTGAAAAAAATACACTCGTCGGCAGTGAATTCTTCTCACCAAATAATTTGGTATCGAAAATGCACTTGAGAAGAATTCAGTCCTCGTTGCTGAATACTTCTCACGTGAAAAGAATTCACATGACAAAACTTCCTACCGCCTACTCCCAGACAGAGTTGTCAGACGACGATAAATTGTCGGAGGCGGCTGATCCTTCAAATTTCACCGTCGGTCGGCTGTTTATGGATTTAGCTTAAAAATTCCAAAATATATATTCATTTTCAGGCGATGTCGGCCATCTAGGATTCAGATGCTTGGTTTGATTTTAAAAATTTCCATTGTTTTAAATAAAATAAACTGTATGTTTTTCTTACTTATTCGAGACCGAATAAGCACCTGGTTTTAAGTGAAAACCTTCATTTCAACCTGTGACCAAAGATACACTGAATTGTCCACCACTTCCACACTGTTGTCTCCCATCTTTATATGGATCAGGTTATTGTCTATTCACCATCCATTTCTCGCTCCATTTCTGCAAACATCCGTTTTACAGTCTAGACACTTCGTCTTAACAAGTCGATGTCATCCGCATACGCCAATAACTGACCCGACTTGGTGAAGATCGCACTAATGCTGGGATCAATGCTTCGTACAGCTTTCTCTTGCTGAAGAGCAAAGTTGCAAGAGGATCTCATTGACTTAAACTTTCCGCTGTCTCAAATGGTTCGAGAGTATTACCCTGACTCACACTTTAGACCGAACATTTGATAACGTCAGCTTTGTGAGTGAGACAAGTTTCATCCAAATCCAAACTCCTCCATGATCAACCTCCTAAGGTTTCGCCCAATTGTTTCTTCAATTATCTGATTACTTTTACAATTTATAATAATACATTTTTTTATTATCTCTTTCTGACATAACTTTAACTAAAAATGAAATAACAATCCATTTTTTTTCTTCTTAACGTTAAAGCTCGATTTTACGAGGGTTATTTGATAAGTATTACAACTCTAAAATTAGATGAACTGCGTTACGAATTGCTGCCTCACCCATCGTATTCTCCAGGTCTGACCCCCTGCGACTTCTGTTTGTTCCCAAACTTGAAGAAATGGCTCGGAGGAAGAAGATTCACATGAAATGAACAAGTCATTGTCGAAACAAAATCTATTTGAAGAGTTTTATAAATCATATTATTTGGAAGTCTGAAAGAAGTTGGATTTCCATACAATTTTAACAGGTGTCATAAAAAATGGTATACAGATTTTTGCTAGCTTCTAATTCGTATACAAATAACACCCTTAAAAATATGTTATCATCCCAAAAGTTGGTTCATATTCTTCGTAATTTCATAACAAAATTTAATTAAATTTTTTTTTTTTTTTTGAAACATCTAGAATGATTACACCTGTAAAAGAATAATAAGAAAACATTGCAATTCGGTTTCTTTCTATATTTAATCTGTAATTTATTGTAATAGAAGAAGAACATTACAAAAAATAACGATTGAATGGACAAATAATTTCCTTTTTATTATATCTCCCTATGGATTGTACAAAATTCCTGATTTTTGTTATATCCAAAAGGAAAAGAAAATATATTTTTTTTTAAAAATCAAGTTTTTGTTACACCATAATAAAGTTACCCAATAATTAACACTAGATGTAAACATTTTTCGCGGATTTGTTTTTTTACTATTTTAATTCGATTGTCCAACTATGACTATATTGACTATTTAAATCCTCCTCATTAATAATATGGATTTCTTCACAACCTTTCGGTCAAAATCAGTCTAGTTATAAGTGATTAATTAACCTTTTCCAGTACAATTTTATATCCTTTCTTTTATTCTTATAAATATATCGAAGAAAGAATTTCTGTAAAATCTCATTAAAAGTTACTTTGAAGCTATCTCCACGTATATTATCTAACTCTTAATTCTATTGGTGTTTGAGCTAAAATAATAACTTTATTAGTTTGGTTTGGTTTAGTTTAATTAATTTTGGCTTTGATAATATTGTGTGCAAATGTATTTACAGTATTTCCTTTTATATCTCATAAATAATATATATATTTCAGATATTGACGAGTGCACGCAACCGGGCGGCACATTCGGCAATCATTGCCATTTAAATACCAAATGTGTAAACACCATCGGATCTTATGTATGTGAATGTTTGCCCGGCCATCGACGATTGGACACATTCAATTGCATTGAGATCGACGAGTGTGCGACGGGCGTACACTCCTGTCACGCTAGTGCAGACTGCCTGAATACACAGGGTTCCTATCATTGTCGATGCAAAGAGGGATTCCATGGTGATGGCTACGACTGCAAACGTAAGTACTTACATTAAGATTATCAAAATTATATACTTTAAAATATGGTCTCATACAGCCACATGCAAGCATTCGTGCCAGAATGGTGGACAGTGTACGGCGCCAGAAAAATGTACCTGCCGGACGGGCTACATGGGCGAGTTTTGCGAGCAGGACTTGGACGAATGTGCGCTTGGTGAAATGTGTGACAGTACCAGAGTTTGTGTAAATAAGGTCGGCTATCACAGATGCGAATGTAAGGCTGGCTTTGAACCACATGGTGACGACTGTCGAGACATCAACGAATGTCACCTTAAAACACACAATTGTCATCCGACAGCGGAGTGTGTAAACACGGTGGGTCACTTTGAGTGTAAGTGTCCAGTAACAGCAGCCCCTAGAGAAAGCGAGTGCAAAATGAGTAAGTTATCTGATCTATATGACAATTGTTTTATTTATAATACATAATCATATAAAATAGGCTGCATGTACGATGATCAAGAGATTCCCGACGGTGGTCAAATGCATCCTAGCAATCAACCTTGCAAAACTTGCACCTGCAACAAAGGTGTGATAACGTGTGAGACAAAGAAATGCAATTGCTCGACGTGGCGTCGGGGTATTTCACGTGATGTCTGCTGTGCGCACTGTGATCCCCAGGAGTCCTGTCAACATCAGGAAATAGATAATTTAATTTTTAAAAGTGGCCAAACCTGGATCCATCAATGCAAAACTTGCGAGTGTCTTGTAAGTGTTCTTTGTTTGTTGTGTATTATAATCATTGAGTTTTATAATATTCTGACCTTTTAACAAAATTGCCAGCAGTATGGTGAGTTTGATTGCTGGAAAATAGAGTGTCCGCCGTTAAACTGTGATAACCCTCTGCCGCTGGCGCCAGACGAATGCTGTCCACGCTGCAAAGATGATCCTTGCAGTTACCTGGGAAATAGTACCGATGCATCGGGGAAACCGTGCTCGTACAAGGGTCAGACATATGCGTCCGGAGAGTCGTTCAGTGACTTGTCCAGTCCGTGTACCTCGTGTGCCTGTAAGGTGAGTAATGTCCGAGACTAATTCTCGTATATTTGTATTTTTGGCTACGACCAAAACTATACACACAAAAATCCCCTTTTTCGCTGATAGCCAAAAGAATATATTATACAAAACATAAATGTTGTCTAGTTAAATATTGAAATAAGCAAGTTAAATTTTACGTATAGGTCCCTAGATCAGTTTCATCCGCATTTGTGTTTATTATTTATCTATTTTTCTAATGATTTTAGTTATTCATGCAATCATTATTATAATACACTCATATATGCGTTTATAGTTTAATTAATTTGAAAGAAATATCGAAAGCTTGCCCAGTATAATGTTGTCTAATCTTCTGATAAGTTTATTTTTTAACCGATATTCTAATTACTAATAAATCGCGTGGCTTGTGCATATTTCTGTCGCTATAAATATGTCTTGCTCTATTTTGTCCGGCTTGGCAAGAATGTAATGAAAATACTAATCTTTATTAATAATAATATTTTAGAAAAATATAACAGTCAATAACATATATTATTAGTTTAATACTATAGCTAATGCAATTGATTTCGTGTGCCTTAATTGTGTGTCATCAGTGTCTTTAGGAATGACCCAGCTAATATTGATCATAGAAATATATATATTCATTTACAGATAATTGGGTGGGACGTGTCTATTGGTTTTTATGTGTTCTTTCGCTATACCGATCAGATTTAATGTTGATATTTTTGGTTTGATGTTTATTTCCCAGTAAAATGTTTTTAAAATTTCGTGTGACTTACTGGAAAGATTTTTTAAACTGTTTTTTACCATTCCTTAACAAATTGCTTTTCTATTCTATTCAAAAGAAATTGATTCATTTACCATTAAAATTATGTTAATTTCGTTTTAAGCGAGGGATTTACATAATATTAAAAGTTATTTTTCTAATTGTGGTCGCAACATCTAAATCTAAATGATCACCCTAATCCCAAAAACGACTGTAGAAGTTCTGGGTAAAATTGGTTAGGTTGGTTTTGTTTGAAGTGCATTGATAACAAATTAGTTTTTTGATGTGGTGTGAGGAGTGCTTGTTATCAAATAAAATGTATTTAAAATACCTATTTTTAATTGTAATCCTTCTTGAAAAGAGATAATGTGAACACCTTTTTTAACAAGTGTCTTTTGAGTAAAAATGCATTCAAAATTCCATGCCCAATTTAGAAGATAGCCTTGTTATAGACAAAAAGCAGGCACGGCAAACTCAATTGCAAGACACATGTAAGTATTTATCCCAAACATACCTGCCCTTTTCACTCTTATTCCATCATCCATCATCATTCAATGGCGGATTTCACCCTATTAGTTAGAAGGACTCTCAATTCCGCGTTCGTCCGCGTCCAGAAATCATCCGCAGCAACGCTATCCCCTTCTAATCGACCACTTTATCTTAAAGAGAATCGCTAGTTTAATGACCCCCTAATATACCGTACTCTCAGACACTATATATACTCTCACTATATATCTTCGGTTGATTTCAGTTCTGCCATATACCTAGTCGTACACGGGACAAAAAGTCCCCGGCATATCGTTCTCATCACCGCCCCATTCAGTCCTTACTCCTTCCGCAACACTCGCTTCAAAGTCCCTATGACATTTAATATTTTCCCCCTTGGAATAGCTAAATGTCGCTTTAAGCACAATTTTTATCCTACCGAAATGCCCAAATACTTGATTTCCCTAACATAGGGGATACTAACCTTGAACAACTCACACACAGTTTTCCTATCTGAAACACTCACACCTACAGCTTTCAACTTCCATAAGATAATCTGTCCCTAAACGCTCTAATGATGCCCCTCGACATCCGTGTCATTCTAAGTTGGCTAGTAGATCGTCGATATACGCAGTAGGACCACATATGGACTTCTGGGGACAGCCTCTCTGAACTACTTTCTATACAGTGCCCTTCTCATACATCACACACGCTTTTCGGACCCTAAAATTGCTTTTCCACATGTTCTCCTCATCACACCCTACCTTTAGAATTTTCAACAACAAATTGTCAAACGCTCCTTAAAAATCGCCAAAAACTGCCGAAGATAGAGCTGTCGACCATCCTTAAAGTTTTATCCACGCATCCTCAGTCGACCGGCTCATTGTCATTCTTGGGTCTGTCCTGATCTTGTTCGGTTCGGAGACCTGAGCAGGACAATCACGTCCCCACTTTTCCATTTCGATGGGAGAGTGCCTTCGATTATACATTGGCTGTACAATGATACCAAGTAGTCTTAAATCGCCTTCCAGACCGCTCTGGCTATCAATCCCATTCACAAAATCTAGACCTGACCCTAACTAATTTGTGTCTACGAATGTTGACTTCGGAAAGCCAACAGTTGATAAGTTCTACATTTTCATCTAGGATCCGCAGACGAAAGTGGTGAAGGTTTTCGTCCATTTAAGTCTGCTTCCCAGTGGGCATTTTTAGCACGCCCATATCTCGAAGTTCTGAGTTAAATGCCCCTACGCGGGATAGGATCAGGAATTGGGTAAAAAGGGGGATTATCGATTTTATGGGGTAGTGATTGGTATCAATTTTAAGGTTTAAAAAAGAAATGTTTTCCCCTTTTTAACATTAAACTGTCACCATACCTCAAGTATAATTTCCCCTCAAAATGGTACGGCTGTTTGCGAAAAGCTCTTATCTTTAATTTTTTAACGTATTGTTTAACCTTTAACTCGCCATCTACTTATGTAGAAACATCTATCTTGTCACCCCTAATTCCCATAAGGATGTTTTTAGTTGTAATACCTTTAATTTGATACCAATTATCCCTTCATATTAACCCAAAAAACGATATTGTATTATTACCAACATTTTGACCTTATCTCCTTTTAAGTAGAGGCATTTCCCAGAACTTTTCTATGTCCCGAATAGGGATTACATATATATAATATATAAATTAGGGTGGGTCGGTTATAAAACGGTTTGCATTGCACTTAAAAAATTAAAAACGGAAATATATATTTATTTATTTGAAGATATTAATTTGTTTTAGAAAGTTGTAGGAAATTTAATTTTAATAAAAAAAGGATTTTTTGAAATTTTTAAAATTATGGTTTACTGATTTTTTTTATTTTTTACTCCATTATTTTTCAAATTTAATTTTAACAAGGAAAACAATAATTTTAAGATTTTAAAATAATGTTACACTGTTAAAAAAATATATAAATTAGAAAATATT
>JANSTU010034827.1:0-11621 GCA_027564075.1 Bolitophila hybrida
TAGTTGAAAAGTCAAACCGTTTGTGTTTTATTAAAAAAAAAAGTTGAAGCGCACCTATTGAAAAACCCTTTATTATAATAAAACATGCACTTTAGCTTTGTTTTATTGGCACCGATATTTTTTATATAAATGCCGAGAGATAAATTCATCATTTTCATAAATACGACACGTAAGTTTTGCGCGATATTGTGCAATAATTAATTATTGTTCTGCGCTCGCGCGTTGATAATGACTTAATAGCCCCGACATGCGCTTAGTTCAAAGTAGCAATATTATGTATAAATATTGTATATATATATACATATATAGGTTATACTTATAACTTGAAAGCGAAACTGTTCCGACAAATTGACGAGCACGCGCGCACCTTTATTTTTTTACATTACGCATGTCGTAAAGGTGTGCAAAAAATGCGTAGATTTCGCATGCAATTAAACAAGAACGTGTGCTTATTCATTTACGATGCGCGGTGCTGCCTTATATAATTAATTACAGATTACCGCAAAAGCCTTGTGCTACATCGAAAGAACTGCGTTTAGCGACACTTTGTTGGATTATATTTATACATTATTTTGTCTTTTAAGAGTGCATTTCTCTTTGTGGTCCCACTGTATATAGCCGCGCACATCGATCCAAAACATATTAATATATATAATTAATTTAATACTGTACCAGACACACACACGTCCCACTGTGCAAGATTCGCATGAGCGTAAAAATTAAGTTGTCACAACAAATATGAATATAAATCTTGTAGGCTTGAGACAACTGTAATAATAAACATAGCCACACCACCATCTTTTTAGGCTATTTGTCATGCCACGCAAACTGCTGAGTCTACGCAAAATACGTGCGTTACGTCAGTCGCACGCGCGCCTGCGCACCATATGCGCCCGCGAGAATGGCGATTTTCAATTTAAACAGTTTTGGTCGACTCGTCCAAAATGAATGAGGCGTGTACGCAAAGTGCGTGGCGGAAAAGCCATACTTTTATGCAGATAAAAACACAAATTTATTTAACATAAGAATATAGTTTTTTTTTGTACTTATCACACGATGTTTAGATTGCCATAATATTGTTAAAATTCGAATAAAACAATAAATTACATAATCTTCTATAGGTTTAATGTTTGCAATAAAATACATTACAAATACATTAAATAAAAATCGTAAATTCATTACATTTTTTGATGTTATAACATGACTAGAGAAAGTCCAGCTCAAGTGTCTTTTGTTTTTTGGTTAATATTTAACTTAAATATCCATTAATATTCTTTTTTTAAATAAGGTTAATTGTTGGTTGCACATTAATTTCGATATATTTATAAATTGTATTATAATTACGAGTTAAGCGTAAGCAATACAATTTCATCATGTTTCGAATCTGGTATGATGAGGTACTATATTAAAATTTATTAAAATTAAAAAAAATGTATTAACATTTTGAATACAATCTTAATAAACTTGGCCGCCGTTAATAATAACCACGGCAAAATGTGATCTTTCTGTTTCATAACTTTTTCGTGAATTGCGGTGTTGCGATGATTTCGGCCCATTTGTTTGCCTTCAGTTCACCAGGATTTTCAAATAAACCCACAAGAGAAAATCCGAAGGGGTCAAATCTGGATATCTGGGTGGCCAATCAATGTAGCTTTTTTGACATCACACGTGACAATTTTCGTTGGTCAAACAGGATTGTCTGATTTGCAGTGTGGCATGGCGCACCATCTTGTTGAAATCAGTATCCGTCTAAACCACATTTGTGGCCAGAAATAATGAGACAACTTCCAACGATATAAATTCCCATCGAAAATTTCGGCTTCTCTGAATAAAAATGACCCAATGATGGTTTTGGCTCACACGCCGGCCCAAACAGTTACTTTTTTTGTCATGCAATGCTGTTTCATCGATCACGTGAGGATTCTCCTTTCTAATATGCGGTCGTCAAAATTAGCTTCTAAAAATCATGTGACCGTTACAGCATTCGAGGTCTGCCAGAAAATTTGTACGGAAACAAATTCAGATCATCCATCAAAATGCCACAAAAAGCTGAGCTCTGTGCTCATAAGATGTTGATGAACAGCATGTGGACGATCTTCCACTGTCCCGTGCTCAACAAAATTCGACACGACGAATATATGAGAAGTTGTCGATTGTAGGAATTTTTGGGATCTTCCAGTTGTTTCGGGCGTATAATGGTGTATCCAAGTTTCATCTACAGTATTTAATCGGCGCCAAAACTCTGATTAATATTAAATTAATTAAATTCATTCGTAATCATCAATCTAACAATCAATTTTGGTCAATCTTTGCCGTATGTTTCTCTGTCCTATTGGAAAATAATGTTATCCTCGGGATAGGCTATGTGGTCCACAAAATCGAGTAAATGTGTTTGAAGAATTTGGAGCTGGTCCATTTTCTTCATTATTCTAATAATTCTGCGGTCCCAAAAGCCAACAAATGAAACAACCCCAAACCATCAAAGTACCTCTGCCATGTTTGACAGTTTGTTTCATAAGATGAAATTTTGAATAGCTTCATGAGTTATTCCTTATCATCAGATTGGAAACGGTTAATTATTGTCTCATCTGACCAAATAACCCGTTTCCAATCCTCTATGGTCCAATTTGCAAAATTTCAGATTATTCGTATGCGCCGCTTGCGGATTGCAATACGAAGAAGACGTCCGGAATTATGGAAAAACAAATAAAGGCTTGTACATCACGATAATGCCCCTGCTCACTCATATTTGCTTGTGAGAGAGTTTTGGTCATAAACAACACAACAATCATGCCACCATATTCACTGGATTTGGTCCCATGTGATTTTTTCCTGTTTCCAAAACTGAAGAAACCTATGAAAAGATGGAGATTTGCAACGATTGTGGACGAAATTTAATAATTCACGTTTCACTAGGGGCAAAATTCGAAAGACAAGGCCTCGAAAAACAGATGTGCGTACGGAAGCAGTTCTACTGTTATAGTAAGAATGTTAAAAACTGATCCTTTCAAGTCATCACGGCAGATAACGATATATTGAGTAGAAATGCAACAACGTAATGACCCCAAACACATTGACCAGTGAAGAGCCCTAAATTAAATCCAATAGAACACCTATGGAACGAAGTCAAGGTTGAAATAGATAAAAAAATATAAAAATATGGACGATGTATGGTCGGTGATATTTTTTTATATAATATTGAATTTCAACATAAGTTTATAACAAAATAAAATATGAAATATGTAATCAAATTTAATAAATTACTGTCAATTGTTACTAACTTCACTACCAAAACAAACGTCACGAATGTTAGTTCTTTTACATAATTCGAAATTATAATTTTGTGTGCAACAGCACCTAATTCAGATGAAAATTATATAAATAATTTCGATACTTATCAACAAGATCTTCTAAAAAGACAGAACGAAATGTAATATACACTAAAAAAAATAATCTTTGGCTATTGAAATTTTCCACATATTCTCTAATGGCATTTGGATGAAATTTGAAATTGTAAATTAGCACTAAAATGTTCACTTAAATCCTGTACCGCATTAGACCCTAGTGATGAATATTGTTCGTTTCGTTATTTGGCAGACTTTCTTGTTTGACTTTTTTTATATAACGTATATACACCATAGATTAAAGACGTTATAATTCATCTCGGATATAACATATCAGTATATATATATACCCTAACTTTAAAGAAGATGCTTATTCTATGGTCTCACCAGGTTTTAAAATCTTTGCTGCTTTTCCTACTTTTCGATAGCAGATTAAGTGAAGAGCCTTTAATATTTAATTTTAGTTGACTGTGAACAAATGTCTTTGACATTTCTTGAACTGTCAAATTTGTTGAATATATTGAAGTTAGTAGCGATGTTTTCATGAAATCAGCACAAACAGTCTATTACAGCAAAGCTGTCATGTGTAATGATACATACTGTTTTAAATGATACATTTCGAAGATACATTCTGATTTTCAGTCGGAACAACACTGATTGTAGCATATGCAATAACTAGAGATTAGAGATATGATTCAGCCACCCAACAAAACCATTTTTATTTCATACAAAAATTCAGATGTACATGTAATATAATATGTATGTACTTGTTCGTTCATACTAAAGAACAACTTGTACTTATTCGTACGGGCCGTTTTATGAATGAGTCGATGATCGCACTTGTGCACACCAAACGTAGCGTGGGAGCCATACGATTCCGTCCGTCTTGTAATGAATGTGAAATACTACAATACGAACATGTACAATATGTACATTATGTATACATGTTGCATGTTCAACTGATTTTATTCACACATAATATATATATGCATATATAAAATATATACATATATACAAATATATATATATTTCATTGATACGATTGCGAGCGTCGTCCCTGGGTGCAATGCATTTTGTGACTCTTTGCGTAGGCAAACCCCTTTCTCGGACGCCTTGTACACAATTTCTCAACAGCCTGCACGAAATTCAAGTTTATATTCACCATGATTAATACATGTTTGCGCGCAAAGATTCCCTGTCGGATACTTAACATATATATTACTCATTTTTCATACCATATACCATATATATGTACATCTTACATATATGTACCTACGTTTCTTATACTATATAGCATATTCAATTATATATATACTCCATAAAAAGCGTAGGCATCGAAATCAACTCACATAAATCAGCGAAAATCCATTTTTGTTTAGTCGTTTAGTGTGCAAGCGCGTACGCACGCGCTATTTTATTTATTCGTAAGCGGCTTTAATTAGTGAAGATAAAAATATATTGCATTTGCATTAAATTCACAATGCGTGCACGAGATAGACCTGAAGATCTGCATCTTAAGTTTCGCCGACGCGCTGTATTCCGAGCGCGGTAAGTATCGATAACTACATTACATGTATATTTACAATATATATATATATATAGATACAAAGATCAGTACATTCCAAGCAATTTTCTTATTATTTATATATAGTATACAATTCTTTGGCGCATTCTGGTTGTATCTTCGATGTGCGCAAGCGTGAGATTTTGCAATTGTTTATTGTGCGCGAGTGCACGTCGAGGTCAAGTATAAAGATGCACAAGAGGTGTCAAGGGCGCGGCCTGCTTCATCACGAGTACGATTAGAGATATACTGACCATAACCATAGACAATAATATTGCGATCAATAACACAAAATTGTATTATACAGAGAATGATATGTGTTTCTTGGTTTATTTTAATGATAAACAACTTGTTTAGGTGAGATCATATAAATATGTAATTTGATCACAGTATTACTATGAAGTTACACCCAGTCCACACAGCTCGAGTTTTGCCGTAGCATGAGTTCAAAAGTATAGATCTTTCTAATAATTAGTCCAGAACGATATAATTTCTGGTTTAAATCTTAAAACAATGTCTTAAAAATGGCAAGGTCAAGTAAAATGGTAGTTTTGAAGCCAAAAATATGAAACCAATGCATGACATAAAAATTAGATTTATCTTTTATTTTAGATTTTTTAATTTTTACTATACTATACAAATAAAATGTTTATTACCAAATTAGTCATAGCTACACTAGTTTTTATTATACTTTACTTATTAGTCGTATAACAAGAATCGTATAACAAAATGAATTTAACAGCCAATATATTACAAACTATAAAAGATCTACAATATCCCATACACAATAGAAACACATATTACATGTAAATCAATATGATCAGTCAGACTCTGACCTCGAAGCACGCAGTCACTCTCTCAACTGTCCCGAGCACGATCTGTCTCCATAAACACTTTGTTCCATTAAGCCATTTCTGCGCTAGCCAAGAAAAACTTATAATAAGTAGGTACATACACCTGCGAGCATTATATATCGTGTTTGGTGAGTGTGCAATGTCAACATATTTCTTATAAATAAATACTTAAATTGTCAACCAATTAAAATTGTTATATTACCAGACCACCACACGTAAATTCCGTTGCACAGGTATATAATGGTGTTGCAATGCGTGATGGAGCAGAGACGCTCTAACGCAACAAAAAAAAAACTGAAATTATCGTCTGCAGTCGACTTTACTCTTAAGATATCTGCGGAAAAACACTTTACTACGAGTATATAGCAAAAGTATATTTTGTAACGTTGGTAGATTTGCACTGTGCGTTTAAAATACTTTTAAAGTGAATAATATAAATAATGTCTGAGAGCTTGCATTCTTAACAGTGTACAATGTCTGCACGTGTGTAAATTTATATTAACTGCGTGTGTGAGACTAGACACCGAGTCTCTGTGAGCTGTATTTTCTGAAATTAAACTTCAGCATTAATCTTGAACATTTGTAATTATCGATTAAAACAAACAAGCTCGACGTTGCAATTGGTGATGTTTGGATCTATTACATTTGCAACTTTTTGGCTCTAACCCGTAAGGAAAATTTTGCAAACCGTTTTATTAGCGACCTACCATAGTGTATATACTTTAACTTATTTCCTCATTTCCTGCAAAAAATTTTCTAGGTAAAGACTTATTAATATGTGTATAAAAGGACAGTTATGGCATTGTTAGAAAAGTCTTCAGAATAAGTAAAAAAAATGTCATCATTTGGAAGATTTACTAAGTTTTTTTTTAAAATGGCACGGGTCCTTACTTTTTTAAAACATCCAAGATGAAGTCTATAAAGTCCTCCTCAGACGATGCGAGTGAAGTGCTCGCAGCGAACGTTCTCGGAATTCCAATTTTAAAAAGTGCTTGCATCGAGCATTCACACGGTGCGAGGAAAGAGCTTTTTTTACTTGCATGCAAGCGACTTGCAAGCGACTTTTCTGACATCTTCAGTTCAGTTCGGTTTTTCGTATCATTTGCATTTGCAGACGCAAAATAAAATTTTGTGGCGATGAATTTGTTTTTGAAGAAGAAGAACTGTTGGAATCGCAATCGCAATCGATTCTCCTGGAGATCATTCTACGGATATTGCAATATTCGTGTGAGTAAAACGTGGCCAACCAAAGAGCAATTTGTTTTGGGAACGTGATGCAGAAAATCCGTATTACGCAACACTGATGGCAGATTTGTGGACAGAAACGGACAAGTTTTATCGTATATGATATGACTACAACTCAATGTCTCAAGTGTTTCGCATTTCACGGCCGTCGATTGTGGCAATCGTTCCGGAAGTTTGTAGCGCTTTATATAATACATTGGCACCAAAATAATGTTGATAAATTATTTGGGCTGGTGAACATGGCAAACTTTGGGAGTGTTGGGCATTCTCTGTGTTCGGTTCATGATGCGACAAATAATGTCGAGCTGGGCTGGTGAAATCGATCCAGAGATCTCGTTACAAAACAAGTTTGAATCGGAAACTAGCGTTGGTGTGGGGAAGATAGCCTTGCTCTCAGCTATGTCCCGTTTGGCTGATTCAGTCATTAGCTCGCCCAAAATATTTGTATTCCATACAACTGTTCAAAACGCTATAACGACATTACTTCTCGATAAAATGCCATATTTGATTTTTGGAATAAATCCTTGTTTTGCACTAAATTGGATTTTTCTGCACCTGAGTATAATATTTTTCTAATAAATGCATACATTTCCTCTCTTGTAGTGTCTCGCCAAGGCCTCATACGCCCAGGATTATCCTTTGTCGCATTTTCTACAATAGCCCGTTTTGCCTTTTTATTTGTTTCTAAAATAATGCAAGCGATGATGGAATATGGTAAAAGACGTTTGAAATCATCAAGTTTATTAAAAATTGATCGCGCTGTTTCCGTAACAGAGAACCCTTTATATTTGTGTCCACTGTTTGCCTCTTCTTGCTCCTGTGGTTGCATCAGCTCATTCTCGATTTCCAAATCTCTTGCAATTTCAAACCAACATACTTAAATGGCTCAGCAATCATTTCCGTTTGTAATCCTGCCAATCCCACCAAACACACAGCAACACCTATCTGGCTTAGCCAAAGTTTGAGAGGATTCAACGCGCTTCGACCTCGACCATTTGTGCTTCACATTGTCGTATTTGATCCATTTTTCATCGCCAATCACCATCCACTTCAGAAATGTGTAGATTTTGTTGCGATTCAGCAGTCTATCGCATGCGTCGATAGGTCAAAAATGTTTTATTGCACCCACACATCCAGTTTTTTTGTAAAAGCCAAAACTTTTAAATGATTATGAACGGTTCCGATGCTTATATGGCGCTTCTCTGCAATGTTTCTCATGCTTATGTGCCGGTCGTTGTCTTTTAATTCGAAGATTTGGCCCGACATCCGTGGTTATAGGCCGTCCCTTGCCGTCTATCACTTCGAAATTTCAACAACGGAACCGAGCCAACCATTTCTGTGCTGCACCCTCGGTTACAGTATCGGGCTCATAAACTAAATTTAAATTTTGAGCCGCTTTGTCCGCTTTTTCGACTTTATCAATACCAAGCGCGCAGCTCCTAAAGTTGCTGTATCGGAAACGAAAGTAGTGAAAGTAAAAGTACTAAGTATGAAGACCGACAATATCCATATCACAGCACGCCCGTTCATGGACTACTTACTGTTTATTTCCAACCACGAGTCATCTTTTGCCGTGATGTGTTACATCGAGCTAGGTTTCTTGTGGACCGACGAAGCTCAATTCACGAGGGATGGCGTAATCAATTTACGGGAATGGACTCATGATCACCAAAAAAAACAAAAATAGTTTCAAGCTAAATGTGAATGGGAATGTGTGGGCTGGTATAATTGAAAACATCTTGATTGGGCCAAAAGTTCTTCCGCCTAGATTGAAATCAATGGATGGAGGAAGTTACTCTTGCTCAAAGAAACTGTTTGTTTTATCAACAAGATGGAGCTCCTGTACATTACGAGGTCATGTTATGAATTGGCTCAATGTGTGTATCACGTGTGTATCGTTTTTAAAATGGTTATGACCTTCCAGACTGCATATTTGCACACTTAGAAGACTTTTAAATTTGAATTTGTCTTAAAGCACAATCATACGCTCACAAAATATTCGCTACTAATGTTTAGTCTCTGGTTAATTTTATTAAGTGGCTTATTTACTATAACATATTCTATGTTAGTTTTATAGTTTTATATTCTTGCGTGTGTGCGAAGCAACATAACTGTTCAAGTGATTTAATATTTATTTATATTTTATGCAAATGTATTTTTTTGCGTCGGTACATCGGTTGGTCACGTTTTTTTGTGTTAAAAAAACATGTTTTTAAAACGATTGCATTTTCTGTAACATAACATAATGCACCTAATCGTTTGGTTGTATAATGACGTAGAAATAGAACATTGTTTTTGAACTGTATTTAGCTTCTTTTTCATTTTTCGAGTTATAATCCAAAAAAAGGCATTTTTTTGTTTTTAAAAAAACAAAAAGGTTTTAAACATATTCTGAATATAATTTTATATTTATTTATCATGTTTTTTTGTGAGTCAGAGATGCAGCCATTTTACAACTCTAATATTTCGGGATATCATTCCTGAAAGAGCCTTACTATTATAAACGATTCTTTGAAAGTGTGAAACTTTTCTAGCCCTTTTAGTTAAACGTAAATCTCTGGAACAAAAGTAAAATATGGTCATTGCACTCATTTGTCGATGCACAAATGTTATAAATTTGACTGTGAAGAAACAGTCTTCTAAATGAAACAAAATCGAAGTCATTCATAAGAAACGTGTACACATACTTGATTAACACCGCATTGGTGATAATCAGTATGTGCACACCTAATATGTATTATATACTTACATATAATATATACATGAAAGATCAAATGTTTGCCGAGGGCATTAGATGACCGGTGTCATGTTACTTTAAGAGGTATCTAGGTCTTTTGACCGCGATACATGTGGGATCGTTGAACCGCACATTGAAGAACTTTGCTTTAACAATAACCATTATCTACGCTATATAATACTGCGATATAGACAAGGATGCGGACTTAAGAAAAAGTGTATACCTTTCAACATAAAAAGAGATATACTGATATATATTTATATTATACATGTACATTTAAGTATTCGCGTGAATAAGCGCATATTAGATGTAATTCCGCGCTATAATATGTATGTATAATGTTTATGCTGATTTATGTTGTGTCGGCTATAATATGCTATCGAGATATTGAGTTTCCAACAATATAAATATTGAATAATTCCCGTTCGTGGATTTCGTAATTTTGTACGCTGTAAATCGCGACAAACTGTCACTTATTCGCATAGCACGCAAAAAAAGAAAACTTTCCTAAGACACCACACACATTTCCTAACTGCGATCGCGTACGCGAAAAATAATTATGTTTTGTTTATCTTATATGCCGTTCAAGATATGTACATTGTACACTCACATTTATATGCATGTTATGCGCTGGCAGCATTGAAAGCCATTAAATATATCACTATCTTAATGCAATATATACAATTACTTAAGTTTTATTGGATAGACGCACGCGGTGCTGCGGCTGCGCTGGGTGTTCCTATAATCCAAACAAATTACAATTATTTTATTAATTCAGATTAACGCAATCGTTCCTATTTCCACCTACACCCCACAGTCTAAACCCGTTTCTTCGTACACTGAACAATAATAAACCTATATTTCCAATCAAAATAAATAAACTTCGCATGCGCACGACAAACTAATTCGTTAATTAAATAAAAAAAAATAATGACTGTAGTCGTATGTACATAATATATAATACTGGTTATTTATTGTCGGGTTGCATTGGAACGGAGAGTTCACGATATTGAGAAAATACGAAATGCGTACGCGTATATAATGAGATTTATTTATTGATTAACTCCTCTGGTGCGAGTGTGAGACCATCAAAATATACAGTAAGTTGCCACAGCACGAATGCGTATTCATATTTTAAATAAGTTCTAATTTACTATACACAAAAATGCATCAATACATCTCAATCAATTTAAGACAAAGATGTCTTATGCGTATGTAAAACAAAATGTTTATATGGTGTTTTGAGTATATTTCATGGGAACATTAATGGGGTTTTCATGAATCAATTTTAGGCGATGCGCTTAGTTTAAATGACGCAGCAACATTTTTCTAAGGGCCATTGCTATATATATATTTCATAATTGATGGACAATGACCTATTTTATAGTTTGTAATCAGAAGAATGTATCAATGTGCTGCATGCACAAATACAATTATTTTTTTTTTATTTTTACAAATGTCGATTTAGAATTCTTAAAATATATTGCTAGTTCCATTTTAAAATAACTTTATTAATAATTTATTGCACAAAAATCTCCCCCTCAAGTTTATATGGAAGATTAAAAACAAGAAATTCGTGTTTATAATACTTCATAAATAACAGGGTTCACCTAGAAAATAAAGTTCTTACCATAGATTCGTCTAGCTCTAAACAATGGATTTTAAAATTAAAACTTTTGGAAGACCTCTGCCATTGTTAATTAATATAAGAAAATCCACAAAATGTACTTAACTTCTGTATAAAAAGTACCGGGAAATTGTCATTTAAATTTGCCGCGAAAGAGGTTTCGGTAAACAAAATTTTTGTAGGTTGGCACAACCTTCCTTAATTACCAACCGGAGTTTGGGCTCGATCTGTCAACTAGTTTGTTTATGGC
>JANSTU010034838.1:0-11619 GCA_027564075.1 Bolitophila hybrida
GTCGTTACTCCTCAGCGGATGTTACTGGGATAGGAGACGCAATGTCCATTGCCCAATACTATCCTGCCTGCGGCAATCGATCACATCAGTTAGATAGTACGAGAGGCAAGTAAAAAACTAGGTTCCTAACGCTGTACACTCGCCGCGCGAGATATGTACTAGGAGAAATCCGACCGCCGTGTTTGTTGGTTCGCCCACCGAGTGAAATCGCTACGACGCTCAGTGACAGCCATCCGCGATAGAGCCCCTAATCGCTGTCACCGCCAGCTGTGAAATTCGCTCGGTGATCCGAGCAAAAAAGTTAGTACCTATTGAAATTCATTGGCAGTTGCAAGAAATTTATGGCGAAGCTTGCATCAGCGTTCAACACGTCCGCAAATGGTGCAGGGATTTTTCAGAAGGGCGCACAGACGTCCACGACGAGCTAAGAGCTAAGATTGAGCGCATTCTTATCGAGGATCAGAGAGTAACGCTTCAAGTTCCTGAAGTTTGTGAAAAAAACAATAGACAACATTTTGACGGAAAAACTCAATTATCGCAAGGTATATGCGCGGTGGGTCCCGATAATACTTACAGAAAACCACAAAGAGAATCGCGTCAAGTGTGCTGATGATGTTTCTTCAAGAAATTGCGGAGAATACCGAAGAATGTTTGGACTCAATTGTTGCTCAGGAAACGGAAAATCAATCACGACAATGGAAACATCCCAAATCGCCGAGACCAAAGAAATTCAAGCAGACGCTCTCCGCGGGAAAAGTAATGGCTACGGTGTTTAAGGAGTTTATGCCTAAGGGGACTACAATAAATTCGAACAGATACTGCCGCCGAGGAAGATTGACGAATGGCGTTAGACTGCACCACGATAATGCGCGCCCGCATGTCTAACGGTAGACCACCGACCTAATCACGAAATTCGGCTCGGATGTGATTCAACATGCCCCTACAGCCATGATATTGCTCCCAGCGACTTTCACTAGTTTCCAAAATTGAAGCAACACTTGCGTGGACAACGCTTCAGCACGGACGAAGAGGTACAGGAAGCGGTCACAAAATGCCTCCTTCCTGGCGGCGGAGTTCTTCGAAGATGGTTTTCAAAAATGGATAACCCTTTTTTTTACATGCCCCTCGTATAATGATATTTCATTAATAGGTATATAGGTATGCAATTCAATGAGAGTTAAATGGTAGAGAGTAAGTTTTAAATCACCATAACACGTTATGCAATTAGCACTACCCAAATATAAGAAATATCAGAGTTAATTAGGATGAAAATGATCTACCAGAGGTAATCAGATTTAAAGTTCAAACAGAGCGATAAAACTTTAATTTTTGGTATAGTTATTTAGGTGTTTTAGTTTAAGCATAGCCATAGCCGAGTGGGTTAACGCGTTGGCCTGGCTTGGGAGGTCGCCGGTCCAATCCCGGCCGGCGACCCGAAGTGTTTTTCGAATGTAGCACTTTAAATCAGTAGGTTCCTCTTGCTATTAATAGCCTATTTCTGAAAACGGTTATTGATTTGGAATAACGGAACATTAATGTCATCAATTAACATATACACGCACCTAGTATATAACAATAAGTGTGTGATGGTGTTGATGATTCCCGATTCCGAATATAAAATAGCAAAATAGACTTCGGTGCAAAAAATATGCACATTTGCCCTGCAAAGTTGTTAGAGTCGCGTCAGTGCAAATTAAGACTCCTAACCATCGGGGACGTGGTGTGAGTACAGTAGCTCCAAAGAAGTAGCACAGCACAAACAGCACATTAGCATGACCTGACCACTCGTGTGAAGCCGTAATGGTCAATGAATCCGGTGTGCGACATCGCACACTGGCCCTATGTCCCACAAGGGATTACAGGATCCAATAAGATGAGAAATCTTAATTGAACATCGTTCACAAACATAAGGTAGTTCATTAATAAAGAGGGAGAAAAGAAGTGGACCCTGATGAACAACACAATATAGCTCAGCATATTCATAATACACATTATCAATACAGACCATTTGGAATCTATCAACCAATTAAGATCGAATTGTTGTTGAACATTGAAAATAAAATCGAAGTTTAAAGCACAAATCATCGTGGTTTACACATTCAAAAAAATTCATGAAATTCAGGTCTCAGTACTTAACTAACTACTTTTACTTTGAAAAAGATATGGGAAATAATACTGTAGTATACGTTTTGTGTACAACTGTATGTTACACTATAGCTATACAGAATGTTCATACACATTAATTTATAATATTTGTTTCAATATGTGATTTAAAAAAATATAGTAAACTTTTGTTCGCAGGGTTGTTGTCTCGTTTTAATCATCTTCTGCTGTTATCTTTAAAAATTGCTAAGCGCGCGCAGAAAACACTAGAGGTATATTGAGATTTAATTTAAAGTTTAGTTTATCTGATGTAATTATTAAGTGATATTTGATTTCCAATTAGTTATAAATTCTAATCGTTTAGTTGAATTTATGCGATAAAATTGACCAGTAAATAAGTGCAAGACAAGAAGTGTGATTTCCTATGAAAATTGTGGTTAACTTATAATTAATTCATATTTTTATAAATTATGGAGTACACTAAAATAACATTCGATATGATTAAAGGCAACTATAAGTTAGTTCCAAGAAAAAATTCGATGGATCTGAAAACCTTTTTGTAGGTGTTATTGCATGTATTACATGCAAAAAATTTCCTGAAACACGACAGTTATCAAACAGGAACATCAACTCTAGGACGACACAAGTGTGCTGAAGGGGTAATCAATCCACCCATATCACATTTCTTTGCAACAACAAATACACTGTCTAACGCAACATAAAAAAGTTATTACAAAAAAAAAAGTTTAATGCTGAAAAAATCGGAGCGAGTTTTTCCTGTAGACGATTATGTTATTATTGAAAAGAAGATAGCATTAAACACAACAACAGTCGACGATATTTTATTTTTAAATAGCAACCACTATATATGAATAGCGCGATGTTGATGGTCGTTACATGGTAACGATTCCACTCAAAAATAAAGTTAAAGTTCACCATTCACAGTGGTGTTTTCAGCGCAGTCTGTGAAGACTTTCTGACTCCAATATCCTCTTTCCTCTATCTGTGGATCTTGCGGAGCCAGCAAAAGGTGACGCAACCAACTGTTCCGGATCAGATGGAAGATGGAGCTTGACAATATGCAGCTGATGAAGGAGCTAGAGTTTTTAACACTCCACCAACCTCATGAAAGTGATATATAGAACATCCTTATCAAATTTACTAAATTAAATATAAAAGTAAATTAAAATTATGTTTCGGAACCAAATGAAGTATTTTGGAATATGAATTTTAAATCGACAAACCTTGCCATACAGTTTTCACTTTTGAAAATAAGAAACCTTGCGAACTTGCAGATGTACATCGGATATTTATTTTGCAAAATTTAAAATGTATTACAAAACATTTATTATTGATATTTGTTGAATTTTAGACTTTCAAAGTCACATCAAGTTCTATGACTCGTCGTTGTTATCTCGAATCAATCAATCTGGATATATGGTATATGTTCTTTTATCATATCACCAGAACAATCACTTTACAAGATCTCTTATTATACAATATCCCAGATAACAGCAGATAAAACACCGTTTTATTAAAAAATACACTAAAGCGTTAAAAAAAATTAAATTAAAAAGCTTTTATCAGACGCTCACTCAACTTATTGCAAAATATTGTTTTCAAAGGATGTATTTTGAGTGACACTTGGCTTCAGAGTTTCAGGTGTAATCAGTTGACCACATACAAATATATGTACTAAATAAAAAAGTAATAATCCTACCTATGAAAAAAAGCTGTATTCCAAAATCCAAGATTGTTATCCGTTGCGCCAGTAGAGATAAACAAATGTTGAGTATATATTTTCGTGTAAAATTTATATCACCAATAAATTCATTTTGAAAGTACTTCTCCTCTTTATCTGTATATTTGAGATAACTAAATTTTTTAACACTTTTCACAAATTCGTCAAATTACACAAAATGCCACTTTTCATATATACGCGAACACTCGCGTCGTTGTCGTTTCACATGGTCTTCGAACTGTTTTTCCACCGAGAAAATCACACACGTGCGTCGCGCTCAACATCGTCGCAGAGACTGAGGCAAACTGTGGAAATCAACATACATACAATCTAACATATATACACTCCTCATACGGCAAATAGCTGCGCATGCTACGGATGTGAAAAGCTACATCGGAAAATGCTCTGTGATGTGCATGTTCTTCTTCTTCTGCGGTGCGAGAGCCAGTTTCAGAGAGATTTGTATTCGCGTGTGTACTGTAAATACGTCTCTTGATTGCACTGACGCCGAAGTGTGTTTACAAACTGTAGAATGCATATAGTATATACACATACATCATACATATACACAAATAATACATATTTATACGGACCAAAGTGAAGTGCAATATTATCGTCGTTCGGAAAGCGTGTTTGAGAAAATTGTTTGAAACTGGCGATACGACGATTATGCTAAATGTCGGTCGTCTGAATGCAGTCAAATTACATTTTGTTTCAGGATCGTTTTATATTTAAATATATGTTAAATTACATTCTAAATTTAATTTAACTAGATTTGCTAGTCAATTATATATCAACTAGAGGAAGTCGTTATTTTCAAATACATATATCATGTTGAAAGGAGAAATGATTTTGTTTCTATAAATATTAAAAAATATGTAAATAAATAAAAAATTAATAGAAATGTATTTTTCTTTAGATATTTCCATAGAAACATTGTTTTTTTGATAAATTTTGTATAAAGTTTTTTTTATCAGTTTTCTATAAAAAAAGTTTTTTTTTATCATTTTTCTATATAAAAAAATTTTTTGATCATTTTTCTATAATAACAGTTTTTTTTGATAAATTTTCTATAGAATAAGTTTTTATCATTTTTCTTATATTTACAAATTGAATAATGTCCGTATGTCTCTGTAATATTATTGATTGTTTTTAAAGAAATATTTTTTTTTATATATGACGTCAACAGGGACATTCTCCCCAACTGACCTTTATTTCACATACATCACATACATGTTTTCAATATCACATTGTCATTACATTACAAATTAAAAAAATAAATTAAAACAACAATTATACAAATTAAAAAATAGATAATAAAAGAAGACAAATAAATAAAATAATAAAAAACACTACAAATTACAAATTAAAAAAAAAAAAAACAAAAAATAAATAGTACATAATAAAAAGAATACAAATAAGTAATTTAAAAAGGAACATTACAATTTACAAATTAAAATTTAAAAATTAAACAATAAATAAATAATGCAAACATTATTGTCTTGTTAATTTTCGTTTGGGACAACGTATTAAATTATTCTATTTTTTCTCTTTTGTTTAATACTATATAGTTATAAACATAAAAACAGGACATTTTCAACATATAATCCAATCGATTGGGCTATATTTTGAATTTTGAATGTAGTTTTTGCAGGAAGTAGGATTTTTTCGTCATTCCATTTTACAGCACGATTTCCACTAAAAAAGTTTTTTTTCAAAGTCCACCATTTTGTTATTTTTCAATCATTTTTTTTAATCCTAGTTCCAACTAAAATGACAAATTTACAGAACACTACTCATTTTGATTTTCAGATTGATTTTTTCCTACAAAATATAAATAAAAATCATTCAAAACGTGGAAGTTAATAAGTAAGGTCAAAGTTCTCACACCTGTTTTTTCTTGTTATCTGTCCAAAATCCTCTCTGATAATGGTTTTAATGCTACAAAAATAGTATATTTTAAATTGGACACAAGAAATCTTGTGCGGTCATTTCAGTCGTGTACATACATACAATGTTTTGACGCTTTTGTACGAATATCCGTATGTAATTACAGATATCCCAAGCAGCATAATAAGTATATGTGTAGTTAAGTAGAAATGTGTCAAAATATGACCTATATTTTTTTATTTTTTGAAGGCGTTGTGTAGTAGTAATGTCTTATATATTGACCGATATGGAGTTATAGACGTCTATCGTCATTTAATAATTTATTCTTCATACGTGTAATTAATATATGGAACTCACTTCCTATTCAAATTAAAAAAATATATAAAAATGATACCTTCAATTCGAGATGTTTAAGATATTTATCAACTGTAACTATATCATAAAGTTAATACAATATCAAATCATTCTACTTTCTCTCATATTTATTTATTTATTTCTGGTTCAACGTTGCATAAACAAAAAAAGGAAAAGAGTAAAGAAAATGAAAAAAAAATTATTTAGTGAGCATTTGAATAATCATTTAAAAAAAAAAAACTTAAAAACAAATAAACCAAACATTTGATGAAGCATTGGAGTCGCTTATGTGGTTACACATTTGCAGTTTTTTCTGTTTTTCTCTATAGATGTGATGATCTTTGGAAAACTGTTCGAAGAAGTGCCATCTTGTGAGCATCATTAAAGAAGATGGACGATACCAATCCATTTCGCATCGCATATAAAATTATTTATTTATTAGATACTTGCACACAAATATGTATTAAATACTATGTAATTTTACTATTTTTTTATTTTTTGCTATTATCATGTTATAATGTTATAATTATTTACTTAATTTTGTGAATATACTTATTGTTAATCATACCATTGTACTCTATATATTACTTTGTTAATATTGTTGAGTACATAATAAATAAAATTAAAATTAATTATGAACGAAACAGTTGTTTAGTAGAAATAGGGAATATATTTAAGTTATCGCAACTTATTCAATGGAACTGTTATTACTATGTATGTTACAATAAATGTATCTATGGTATTTTGTTCAGTTTATGTTAAGTATTACCAATTTGTCTAACTAATATGAATATAAGTAGTTAATTAATAAGAAGAGTTTACGAATAAATCAACTTTAATAGGTAAGATTGGGTAACAGCTAGTAGTAATCATTCAATCATGTTACTTGGGATCTCTCAATTTGATATAAATTCTAGTCAGAAACACCGCCTATCTGATGCGGATTTTGCAAAGAACTTTTCTGACACAGAATCCGAAAAAACGCAAAAAATTAGAAATCCTATGCATTCTGTCTTGGAGCCACAGACCGAGTTGTCACGACCAACAAGAAGTGAATCATCGTCTAGCTTTAGCAATCATCGAAACTACCACCAAACATTGAATTTATTTTGTTATTCCACATTTTATTTGAGACATTGCTAATTATTGTTATTATTTACATTATTTATTTGGACTTACTTGATTATTTTTATTATTATTTTATTACTGAAAAAATTACAACCTTTATTATTCGCTCACGTTTCTAATAATATTATAATTCAAACCATATTTTCTAAAGCTAGTCAACCCAGAATCAATATCTGTCATACTAATATCACTATTATTTTCCCTAAGATATAGCATATATCAATGTGCACATATTAGCGGTCAGTGAGTGTTGGTTGAAATCGCATATAACATACAAAAGTATTGAAATTTCTCTATTCAAATTGTTTCGTGCTGATCGTTTTCGAAATCGTGGTTGTGGAGTTTTTATATATGTATAAACTATAGTAAATATACTATATATATATATATAGTATATATAGTATATATAGTATATATATAAACTATAGTTACTAAAATGTTAAAGAGGCCGTTAGGCCTTTATACATGTATTTACCCAAAAGTCACTCTCATTAATTTCCTCGATTCTAACTATCACCCTGAACATATTAAAACCCTTTTTCATTTAACAACAAGTCCCAAGTCATGATCTAGTTCTCACAAGTTACCTGTGCTCGTCACATGATGCTATAAAAATCCTCGAAAAAGTATTAATTTTTTTAAAGTAAACTTCAATGTAACTTCTTACAAGTATTACTATAAAAAAGCATTATATAATATTATGCAGTTTTATCAAAATAAGAATAACCAGAAAAAAAACTTAATGATTATTAGTTTGCGCGAGTTTGCATATAATCTGTATTTATGATTGCTATTTTAGTCAAGAGTATATATCATTGCAACGAATATTTCGTATAGCTCTCTGTCATTTCAACGGAAAGCAATGGAAAGGTTTTCCCGCATATTCTTTAAGTCAGTGGTTATTATAAAAGATAAATGAACATTCAAAATAAAATAATAATTATTTTCTCTTTTAAATTTAAAAAAAAAAAAAAAAACTGGTATCATATATTTTTTAAGATTATGTTTTGTAAAAAATTTAATTTAAAATCAACAACTAGTATTCTGTTGATTTTTTTTCAATAAAATATAATAAACATTGACAAATAGCCAATTTGTGCGCAAAAATCCCATGCTAGCTGACGCGGCCTCGCCATCGCATTGGAGGCTCTGATGCTCTCTACCTGTTGTACGCCACCGTGTATGCACCACACGCAGACGGGCTACATAGTACCCACAACCACACCAAAAGCGTATAAATATACATAAACAAATATATAATAATTGCGCATTATATAGTATATAGCCATATGATAAATGCTTATACACTCCCTTGGAGTTATTATTATAATGTAGATATACAATACGAGTGTATATATTTGTGTATACGCAGTTGAATATAAATATAGTGGTAATATCAAGTTATTATCGTGAGGAAAACCGGCGCTCACGCTGGAACTGATGGCATGAAGAAAGGTTGCAGACACACAAACGGCGGGCACTAAGATAACATTTCAACAAAAAGGTGTGTCGCATAATTGCTGGTTGCACGCGTGCGATAAAAGTGTTCATCATGAAAGGCTTGCGTGCGCTGTATTGAAGAAATATACACCTATATACATATATATGTAAGTGAGTATGTTTGTGTTTTATGCATATAATAAGAACACAGGTTTGGAAACAAACACGGCAGAGTTGATTAGCATTTATAAGTAATGTATAGTACACGTAGACACGAGCAAGAGCAAGAGCACGCGCTCGATGTGAAAAGAGGCTCATCTTCTTTTTGTTTGTATCTTCGATTCGCGAAAAACACTAAATATCTGGCGTATATGCGTCACGCACGAACACGCGACCACGAAAAATGCAAATCACCCGAACAAAACACACATGATTTAATTATTTATATTTTTTTATAATTTTTTTTTTGGTTGTGTTGTGCAAAGTTCATAAATCCCGGTGATGCCAAAACTATCAATTTATTGTAATGTGCGCGGTCTGAAGACGCGCGAGACAACCGACCGACCGACGCAGGTCGAGCAGAACACCAGAAACCTTATCTTATCAAAAGACATTATTCTTACCCAAACACGTATAAATAAATGTATTTCAAATTAATATATTCACGAAAGGCAGCTCGAAATATTTCCGACGACCATCGACATGATGATGATATCGCGGTCGTTTCGTTCATATTTTTTTTTTGGCTTTTTTTTTGATGTCTGTTTGTTTGTGTTTTGCTCGCGCGGTCCGAACTCTTTGGCGAGAGAACATTGTAAGATGTTGAAATGAGCTCTTGTTGGTGTGTTTTTACGGTGTATATTGAAGATATAAATGGTGTCATTCTGCGAGTGTCTGTCCTAATCGGGCATCACATCTTACAGTATTTTCACACATAACAGATGCTGTTTCACACTTTGTCCGCTAATTTGTATTTACACTTTATCAAGATTAAAGGTTTTAGTGTTGTTTTGATTGAATATATTTAAATACTATATATATACGCTGAATTATCATCGAATCGAATTATTATTGTGTTGGATAAGTATAGACGTTCACGACAAACGTTTTAGTTTATCGTATCGCTTGTTGGTTTGATTGCAGAATAATCATAGGTATAATTTAAACGAATAAATAAGGGCTTTGTCGGGTATGCCGTTTCTGAGTTCAAACTAATTGGTTGAAGTTACATTTAAGACTCAGGGACGGCATCCCCGCCATGGTCCTTCGAAACTATATGAAATTATACTGAACTTAAATCTCAGAAATGGGCATAGAAGTATAGTCCTATGGAGATTAAAGCAATAAGAAATGAATAAGTAAAGTCCTATGGAGATATAGGTAAAGAGAAATTCAGAAAGTCTTATAGAGAAATAGACACACAGAAAATACGTAAAGAAAATAGGCATTAATAAAAAGTCCTTAGAAAGCAAGGCATAATAAGAAAAAGTGAATAGTGAAAAAATGATTTTAGTTAAGTTAAAATCAAGCAATAGAAAAGTGAAGAAAAAAGCAAAGAAATTACAGAAGAGAAGTCTTAAAAAACGCCCGATCAGCCAGAGAAGTGAAGTGAATTCAGCGAAGCAAAGAAGAAGAAGTGAAGTGAAAAGTTATGATTGGTGCGATGGAAATAAATTATAAATAAAAGACCTACAGGAAGTAGGCATCTAAAAAGTAATTTAAAAGTAAATTTATTCAGTATAGAATCGCAATAAAATATCATACTCTTGCAGCAAAAAAAAAATATTTTTCAGAAAAATTAAATTCTGTTATATGTGATAATAAAAAATTCTGGGAAGAAACCAAAGAAATTCACACCATTGTTAGAAATTAAAAACGTTGCCAACAAGAGCTCTATTAATCAATCAATTTGTCATAGAAATATCAACTATTACAAGAAACCCTACTCGAAACATGTATCTACAAAAAACAAACAAATATGAAATTGAAAAGAAAATACAAAACCTTAAGAGTTCCTCTGCAAACGGAATTGATGACATCCCCTTAAAGATTTTTAAGATTTTTGCAAATAAATGATCACACAAAGTATATGCACTCTGTAATGAAACATTCGCGCTTGGCAATTTCACAGACTCATTAAAAATTGGTAAAACAACACCTATACATAAAAATGCGCAAAAAACGATATGCAACAGTTATAGGACAATAACAGTTTTACCAGCAAAAAATTTGAAAGCGTCCTAAAAAAAAGACTTGAAAAAATACTTGATAGATAATCTCTTAATAAATAAAAACCAATGTGGATTTGTGCAAAAATCAAATAACGCCGGTAGTATGGAATTATTTAATTATATATTATATATATATATATATATATATATGGCATTTGTATCTTTATCGATTTACAAAAAGCTTTCGTTACAGTACAACACAATCTTCTATTTCACAAAATTGAAAGTATCGGAATCACACACAGTTTATCAGTCTTAACAACACCTTAAGTAGTCCACAAGATGTGACTTGCGGATTCGCACAAGGTCTATTTTGTCAACCGTTGAGTTTATAATATTTATGAATGACATTTTTGATACAAAAATTAAAGGTAAAATACAACTATATATGCTGATGACACAGTTATAACATAATGTACAGCAACTCCAAAATACCAAATATGTTTAAAGACATGCAAAGCGACTTAAATACGGTGTATACAAAATATTTATATGAAAATGAATATCAGTAATACTAAATAAATTTTACCATAGCCATAGCCGAGTGGGTTAACGCGTTGGCCTGGCTTATCGGAAGTCCCCGGTTCAATCCCGGCCGGCAGACCGAAGTGTATTTCGAATGTAGCACTTTAAATCAGTTGGTTCTTCTTGCTAATAATAGCCTATTTCTGAAATATGTTATTGATTTGGAATAACGGAACATTAATGCCATCAATTAACATATACACACGC